>PVIC010038157.1:0-17718 GCA_004025085.1 Thryonomys swinderianus | reverse complement strand
GGATTGCTGAGTTCGCGGCAGCTTGCCTGGGCACCATAGTGAGCTCAGGGCCAGCCTGAACTACAAAGTGAGACCCTGTCTGCAAAAAAAAAAAGAATTATGTTAGACGCATTTGTACTTAAATGGATTTACCTTGAGGATTTACTTTTAAGTGAAATAAATAGGACACGTGTAAATACCATATCATTTCTCTCACATGAGACACTGAAGGTGAAAATGAAAACCAGAATGTGTGATGGGTATTGTGAAATAGGAAGAAAATGTGCAAAGGGAAAAGGGAAGGAGGTGGATAGGAGAAAGTAAAGCAGAGAAAGAAAAGATTTGATGGTAGAAACAAAAAAGTGAAACAAAGTTTATGTATATAGGAAGTGGGATTGTAGGAAGGGCAGAGAATGGGAAAATGAGAATCAGGATATATCACGTACTGGTACAAATTCTCAGTGTTGAATGGGAACATAATGTGTATGTATTAACACTGTGCCAATGTAAAGTAAGAATACACTGGGGAAAAAGGAATACAGAAGAAAAAGTGTTAAACCAAGAATAAAAGGACCATATTTCTTGAGGTTTGTACTGAGTTACTTTCTTCCCTCTCTCATCGAGAATCATTCGCTCAGCTGTTGAATGATTGGGCCTGGAGCGGCAGTGTTTCAATGGCTCCTAGCAACCCTGGGATTCTGAAACTGGGCAGCAGGGTCTGTTACTCAATAAGCAAGTGTCAGAAATACACAGTTTCTTTTTTAACATTGGGAGCTATTCCTTCTTCACTTTCTGTCATCATCACCTTATTAAGTAGGTTCAGAATAGGTCTTGAAGAAGACAGGGCTTAAGTTTTCATCCATTTTCTCCCTTAGAAATCTCTTCTAGTAGCCTGACTTTCCTTTCCTGTGTTAGATTTTCACATTATGCTTTCCTTTTGAAGCTTTTTGACTCTAATAATGACACTTGTAGCCAAATTGGATGGGAAAGTATTTTATGCCATCCAGGAAGTGCCTTCCAAATTATAGCATATGTGCTTATGTGCACAAACACACACAATGTGAGCCAAAATCTGTAGAAAAGTATTTTTCTATAATTACTCATTGGAAATGTGCACATGTGTGTGCACACCCATGTACACATCATTTTTTTTTTTTTTTTTTGCCTACCAGTTCAGGGGAATATCATCTCTCTATTTTCCTAATGCTCACTGGATCCATCCTAACTAGGTTCAGGTACACAGCACTTAGGTAATTACCTTAATCTACAGTACAAAAGGAAAACCAATTAATTATACCACAGGCATTTATTAAGTACTTACTATTCTAGAGGTTCTGGAGATTTGTAGAGAAATGCTAGTCACCTATGTCCTCTAGGACCTTAGCATGCATGAAACACTGGCAGACAACATATAATTAAGTGTTAAACTGTCTGACAAAGGCTGTTAAATGTAGTGAGAATTTCTGAGGAGAGGAAGAACAGTGAGATCTAGTAATGTCAAATAAGACTCTGGGAGTGAGGAAATCTGAACTAGAAAATGAAAAAGAAGTCCTTATTCTGGACCTATTACATTGACTTGAATGAATTAGTACACAGTTTGACTATATTTTGAAAGACAAACAGGAAACTCTTGTCTCCTAACACATGGAAAATGTCCTACTACTACTGCAGACATTATTTTAACTTTACCTTTTAGTATATACACATTTGAGGAATTCTTTTTACAATTAAGATGGGTAACCTTTTACTGAATAGAGGTAAGATGGTTTCTTCCCATTGACAACTTCATAGAATTACAAGGATTTGCTGTCATGTGACTTCCGTTTCCAGTATTAAGTCCTACTTAGAATTATTTATATGTCCCAGCCTCAGTGTCTGCAAACATTTTCTTTTCTTAGATACTCTTCTTTTGACTCCTTGTAGGAAAGGTGGAGTTTGTAAAAGGTCAATTCAGCAGTTGTGGAGACTTTGACTCATGTTTTTCCTGTATCATTTTCTCCAGGGCATCAACTTCCCATACATATATAATGGAAGCATAATGTTCCCTGTACTCATTTCCAGGTTCACTGTCTTATACTACATGTCATTAAATGAACTGATCTTATTAGCCCTGTGAGTCATGAGGTGTTAGCTGCTCTTCAGCATCATGTCCTCATCGCGAATTTTGAAATTCTTTCCATGGCGAAGACTTCTAGTTGTTTCCTTTAGTATATTTCTTCTTTTTCCTCAGTAGTTCTAAAGGAAGTAGGTGGGTCTTCTTTGTGGCTCCTTCATTCCTGTTACAATACCTCCATAGTCTCAAGGGCTCTCACAGCCTCTTGAACAATGTGATGACCCTAGGGATGAAAGGAACCCAATGGAAGTGATAAGAAAATAGTACTAATCTCAAAAATGGATATACATATGTTTCTTAGCTGCTTTGACTTCTGCCTCTGAGAAGTGTCTGTTCATTTCAGATGCCCATTTTTGAATTGGGTCTTTAAACTTGGGGAGGCTGATCTGTTTAAGTTCTTTATATATTGTAGATAATAGCCCTTTGTCTGATAAACAGCTAGTAAAGATTTTTTCCCATGTTGTTTGTTGTCTTTTAGCAGTGCCAGGGACTTCTTTTGCTGTGCAGAAGCTTTTAAGTAGAATGAGATCCCATTTGTTAATTCTTTCTGTTAGTTCCTGTGCTATAGAGGTTTTATGTTCAACATCACTGGTCATTTGAGAGATGCAAATGAAAACAACACTGAGATTTCATCTTACTCCACAAAGAATGGCTGC
The DNA here is from genome assembly GCA_004025085.1 of Thryonomys swinderianus. Classification (NCBI taxonomy): domain Eukaryota; kingdom Metazoa; phylum Chordata; class Mammalia; order Rodentia; family Thryonomyidae; genus Thryonomys; species Thryonomys swinderianus. The sequence continues at coordinate 14,970 of PVIC010038157.1, read as the reverse complement.
GATTACAAAATCAACCAACGATAAATGCTGGCAAGGCTGTGGGGAGAAAGGAACCCTTCTCCACTGTTGGTGGGATTATAGACTTGTGCAACCACTGTGGAGATCGGTGTGGAGATTCCTCAGAAAACTAGAACTAGGGGTCCCATTTGACCCTTCTATCCTCCTGCTAGGAATATACCCAAAAGAATTTAAAAACTCACATTGGAAAGACAGATGCTCACCCTTGTTCATAGCAGCTCAGTTTGTGATAGCTCAATCTTGGAAACAACCCAAATGCCCATCAACTGGAGATTGGATAAAGAAGATGTGTTTTTTTTTTAATAAAATGGAGTATTATTCTGCCATAAAGAATGACCAGATTGATTCATTTATGTGCAAATGGGTATACCTGGAGGACACGCTAATGAGTGAAATCAATAGATCACAGATAGGCAAATACCGGATCTTCTCTTTGATATGAGCACCTGTAAATGCAAATAAGATCTAGAAATTATGACATTTTTTGTAGAATGAGAAATTTCCATAGGAAATTTGGTGTGAGGATGTAATGAGGGAAAGAATAAATAGGATTGTGAAAGAAAATAAAAGAGCATGTATATAGGGGGTGGGGAGGTGTGGGTAGGTGGGGATATGGGTAAAAATGAGAATTGACATATATATTGGTACAAATTCCCCAATGTTATGTGTAATTGTGAGATGTATATAAATTATACCAATAAAGAATTCATTTTAGCCAGGCGTGGTGGCTCACGCTTGTAATCCCAGCACTCAGGAGGCAGTGGCAGGAGGATTGCTGAGTTCGAGGCTTGCCTGGGCTACATAGTGAGCTCAGGGCCAGCCTGAACTACAAGGCAAGACCCTGTATCAAAAAAAAAAAAAAGAATTCAATTTTAAAAATGGATATACATAACAACAAATAATTGAATAGATGCACTGAAGCAGTGACTGTTATTTGAAAATTACTTAATAAATATTTGTTGATTTATAGATTGAATTGTGATTTGAGTTGGTTGGCCTATGTATTTGTTCAGGTTCATGTCAGCACATTTTTTTCTTTTATTTTTCCTTTTTTTTTTTTTTAAACCAGGGTTTGAACTCAGGCTCTTTCAAGGTAGGCACAGTATTACTTGATCTAAACCTCCAGTCCTCATGTCAGCACATTTAAAAAGGACCAGACTTGGAAAGATATCTACCAGACTATGTCAAAATCCAGTCAAGAGTGTATTGGTATCAAAGTCCAGCCAAGAGCATTGTAATTTAGTGAGATCAAATGTACAGAAATGTGCTTGAGGTTTTAGAGAGTGGATTATTAGAGACCAATCACTGAGACTGGGATAGTTAAGAGTTAGGTAACAAATATCCAAATGATTTACTGGTTAAGAAACAACCTTTTATGTCTCTCCTTTAATTGAAGGTGAATCATTAAAGACCCGATGAGATATTTTAAACACAGTGCATTCTCTTAAATTAGAAAATTTGCAATAGAGTTGATACTCTTGGAATTAAATGCATTTTCTTGGATCTGTCTGTTCATTAATTTCTTTCTCTGTTTTAAAGAGCATACTGTCATAAGCCCCTTACATCATTAGTAGAATGAGGTGGAGGGAATAACAACAAAAATACAATGAGGAATAAGAAGTTGTAAGCTTTAATGTGGATGGAGGGTGAAGAGGGCAAGAAATCTCCTTCGAAGCTCAAATCATAATATCTGATCAGTGAGCCACCTAAGGGTGACTTCTTTGGGTCAGAGACCTGAAACAGGGGCCAGCAGATCAGGGAGACCTTGAAGGGACAAGAATTTTGGACCAGCTCTGCCAGATTCACTTCATGTTTTTTCAGTTTGGTTGTTGGTATCTGATTTTTTTTCTGTACTAATGAGCATTACCATAATATCTGTGACAGATCTTTAATATTTATCAAGTGCCAGCTTAGTACAGATGTGGAGAGATTTCAGAATGAAAGAATAGATTTTCTTGATGGTCTGTTAATGAAAGTCATTTTACTTGTTTAGTCTCAAAGAAAACGAGTAGTGCAAGCCTTAATGATCTTGTTTTCCAAAATGAATGAATAATGCGGGAGTTGTAGTCAGCACTTAAAACTAAGAAAAGTAATAAAAACAGAAGGATAAAGCATAAATATGAACTAACTTCATTAACTAGTATAGATCACTGTACTAACTGAAGACAGGTTGACTGTATTATTCTATGGACAACACAATACAGATAATTAAATTGTGATTTTAGTTTTATTCTCTGTGAAATGAAGTGAAAACTAAAGATCAGTAGAAAGTGAAAGAGTTTGTAAGTGGAAATAGAGGAAAGATTTTCAATCTCCAAATGATGTCTTGGTGAAAGTTACTGTATTCAATTCCATGCTGTTGACATGTAGTCAAAACTCTCTTCTTTTAAATAGTCATTGGCTCTCATTGTTCTAGGTAAGGGTAGGAAAAACCAACTTTTGTGTGATAAGAAAAACACGGGGTGGTTGTTACAAGACAGCATGGATAATGTTTGGAAAGTAAGGCCAGAATGAAGCTAGATTTCAGCCAACCATTCCTCACACATTTCTACGATAGAGTTCCACACACTTCTGGATGGCTCTCTCAGTGCAGTTTGAATCAGTGTCCATTTAGGCCCAATGAGGTATAGCCAGAAGGGGAGATATTCTGGGCATGTAGTAGTTGCCAAGGAGCTACTTCATTATATTCAGAGGGTTATTTTCCTGATTTCATCAGGCATTGTGTAAGGTAAACTAATGCACTGATTGAAAACTCAGTTCCCCAAAACAGATGCTAATCTTTTCTGTGTGTCTCAGAAGAAAATGGTTAATAAAAATACAAGGAATTTTCAATTGCCTCTTGTTCTGCCTTCAAATCATATCTTGTAACTTCTGTTTTTCTGAGTTATCCTATAAAAAGAATAAGATCATTCTACTAATGTAGTATATTTTTTCTTTGTGGAGAAAAGCCAGAGCTTTTTTTTTTTTTTCCAGTACTGGGAATCAAAGTCAGGACCTTATATTTGCCAGGCAGGTGTGGCACTGCTGAGCCACACCCCTGGCCCAAGCCAAAACTTCTTGATCTCTTCCTTTTTTGAGGATTTTAATCTAATTTTAAGCCATTAGTAATTAAGAATGGACAGTATTTTCATAGTTGTTTTAAATAAGGCCTCTGATGTGTGTGTTTAAACCTATCTGGATGCCACAGATAGGTTGGGATCCCTCATAGGAATGTGCCTGTTGTCAAACTTTTCAGACCACATTTAAAGAGAAAAGAAAATTAGTAGAGGGTGTTTAGTCATTTGTGGTATATTTTCCAAAAAAATGATCAGTTGGCAGAAATCTGTTTTACCACAGAATCCATCAAATTTTGGATTCTGTGCTTGATCCTGAAAGTGCACATTCTGTATCTATACTGATTTCTTAAAATGTGGAAAGGAAATACAGAGTTGGCATTTGCATACCTGACCATGTCAGTGGAAGGCTTTAAGAATCTGGGTGAAGGACACATGCTGGATCATTGTGCACAGAGCCGATATCTTCAGGTATTCCGAGAATGAATACTGAGACACATGCTGCATATTATTTCCAGGGAAAGATAAAAATATCATTTCTTTCTCTTTGACATCCACAGAACATCTGTGGATAGGAGACACACTAGTACTAAGTTTGAAATAGTCTCCAGAAGCCAAGATTTTTTTTTTTTTTTGAGACAGGATCTTGCTTTGTAGTTTGGTCTGGCCCTCAGCTGACTATGTAGCCCAAGCAAGCCTGGAACTCAGCAATCCTCTTGCCTCTGCCTCCCGAGTGCTGGGATTACAGGCATGAGCCACCACACCTGGCACTGTGGTATATGGTATTGATGGCTGGTGGGAGTGAGTCACCATGCCCAGCATTGTATGTGGTTACAGGGATTGAACTCAGGATCTTGCACTTGCAAGGCAGGCTCTGGGACCACTGAGCTAAATTTTCAGTCCAAGATTTTTTTTTTTTTTTTAAGTAAGGAACTGGTAATGTTCATGGTCAGAGTTAATTGCACATGGGTCAACCAAAGGTACTGTGGAAACAGCACTTTAAATCGAGGGCATTATCATGCATCATGAAATATAAAATGACATATACCTAAGTTCTCTAACCTACAAATAAGCTAAAGTATGTACAATTTCAAAAAAAATTAGCATTTAAAAAACATGAGTTTTACAAATAATGAACTTGATAATATTAGGTTGTTTTAGAATAACTCAAAACACTTTTAGGAATGTATTGGAAACAGATCTTGGTCCTTCCCACCCTCTGAAATTACTACCAGTAGAATTTTTTAAAACTAATCTGTTGAAAAAGAATATGATTGTTTAAAAAAATGTTTCTTGATTATTTTGTTTTGCATTTAATTTACTTCAGACACAAATGCCTATAAAATATTAGGATTACATGGAAAATAGGATTTTACTGGATCTTAGCCTAGTAAAATTAAAATCAATTCACAATAGTGACAAGACACAAGAAAGGAAAGGATAAAAGGATGAAAATTCATTCAGGGGGAACAATGTTATGTTGTGGGAAGGAGTGATTTTACAGTTACCATTTAGGGCCTAGGAAGTGACTAAGAAGAAGATACATGTTTTCTTGAATTTAAGCAGCAAATATGTTTGTCTTTTGCATTTCTATACTTTCTTAAAGTAATAGCTTTACAATCCAGCTTTTCTGAGTCTGAGTAATGAAAAGTTATTTATCTGATATACTATTCCCTCTGGAGACTAAATTTATGGAGTGAAATTTATTGTAATGTTCTATTAAGACTGTTTATGAAACATTCTTAGTAGTTATGTTCCAAAACTCCTGCCTTTTTTCAGAGACAAGGTAAAAGCTGTTAATTTTTTTAGAAAAATGAGTAATTTCATGTAACATTAGAATATATATTTTTCCTTTTTAAAAATCAGCACGTTTGTGATTCATGAATACATGCAATGTGAGGAATTGGTACATATACACATTGCATCTTAGTCCATTTTACTTTCTGTCTCCTCTCTCTCCATCCCTAGATCCCTTTTCCATCTACCACTGTGTTTCCTACTATCTTTTTAATTTGCTCTTTAAATTACTTTTATTTTGTGTTTTTCATATGGGGAAAATCATTCCACATTCAATATTCAGTATCTAATTTATTTTTCTGTCATATTTTCCCCTCTCTACTCCTCACCTGGTACATGTTTCCTTTTCGATTTCTTAACTCATGAGGTACTGATGTTTATAAACTCAAATAAACAAATGGACACTGTTCAGTGCTGTTAGGGATTTCTATTCTTCTTGACTTGTGCATACACATGCCTTGTCATTAGGGAATTATTTCATTGATAACTCCTAGAAACTGTAATACTTTTATACCCAGATTTGTGGCTCAGCATGCCCCTGCAATAAGAGTGCTTTGCAGTGCTGCAGATTTAGCTCAGTGGTTCCAGCGCCTGCCTCGCAAGCACAAGGCCCTGAGTTCGATCCCGGTAACCACATACAATGCTGGGCGTAGTGACTCATGACCACCAGCAATCAATACCACATTCCACAGTGCCAGGCGTGGTGGCTCATGCCTGTAATCCCAGCACTTGGGAGGCAGAGGCAAGAGGATTGCTGAGTTCGAGGCTTGCCTGGGCTACATAGTGAGCTCAGGGCCAGCCTGAACTACAAAGCGAGACCCTTTCTCAAAAAAAAAAAAAAAAAAAAAAAGGAGTGCTTTGCATTCTGACTGTAGATATTGATGGGCCATCTGATACTTTGGGAGCAAAAGTTGACTCACATCCTAATTCGAATAATTAGAAAATCACCAATTGCCTCTCTAGAAAGATTTAGAGGATAGAAGATTAGAAAATATTTGCTGGTAATAAAGGTGCATGCTTGTCATTTTGCCTTGGGATTCTGAGGGAGGAAGATCATCATGAGTTCAAGGCCAGCTTGAACTACAGTGAGTCCCCATCTCAGAGAAATCAACCAACTAAACAACCAAAACAAGATAAAGAAAAACACGATGCTTTTCATTGGAAATACTGTATACTCTTTGTGCTTTCAGTTTTCTTATTAAAGCAATGTTGACTTATAGGCTATTTCTCAGGAAACTTCACAGGGAGATTTCAGCCAGAAAGTCCATGTGACTATGCTTTAGCTACTACAGACATCTGTACATGCAAAAGAATTTGACCAAAGAGAGTTCAAGTACTACAAATATGCTACCACATGAGCCTGTAACTAAAGATACTGTGAGTTCTTATACCACGTTTTCCATGTGGTCTCACTATAGTTCTAGCACCCATGCTTCAGGACTACTCACTTTTATATAATTTCTTAACTGGGCACTAATTGGATTTTTTTCCCAATGTAGAAAAGATTATAACTAAGATCAAATGGAAGTGAAAGCAGTAAAAGGAATCCCAGCACTGTTGGCAGTGTTGATGCCCAGTACAACTGGGGCTTTCCAACATTTTCAAATGCTTTAAAAATAAAATAAATGGGCATTCAACCAAACTTCATTTGTCACTCTCTCAATAGCTCAAGACAGAGCACCATTTTGCCACTACATTTTCATGGGCATCCAGTGTTTCTGTCACATTTGTTTTGCTGACAGTGCAGGTAGTTTGCAATGTCCATGGGCTGGGGTTGACATCTGGGTTGCTCTTGGCTTACAAAATCTCTGGAGAATCTTTCAGCCACTGCCTCATGAGTGCAGGTTTCAAGGACAATGAGAATTTGTGTTAGTAAATGCAATGAGAGCTTATGTTAGAAAAATATTTAGTTGCAAGAGACTGTATGAGTTATGAAGTCCTCCAGGCAGAACTGAACATAAATGATTCTGAAGAGCGCTTATATTTTTGGAAAAGAAATTATATAAAAAGATAGGAAATTGGCATATGTTTAATCCAGGGACATGTGTAACTGTTAGTGTAATTAACTTCCTTACTCTTACTCTAAGACCATCTAACACTAAGTTCTAGCTTCAGTTCTGAGATGAGGCATATGGGTGATCTTCAGCAAGTTAGAAGTACAGAACCCTATGAACAAAATAAAAGTCATGATTTCTTCTCTAACCATAAGATTTTCAGACATTTTTGGAACTTGATTTAAAAATTCACATGTCTGTAGGAGGACTGCTACTGTGTAGAGTTGATAACTGGGTAAGCTGGGTGGTGGGTAGTTGGGGTTCAATATAATATTCTCTATTCACATATTGTTTGAAATATTCTACAATGAAATATTTTACAAATACAACAAATGAAAATCATCCACTGGATATACCCATTAGCATTAGATAGAAGATAATATACAAAAGTGTTTATTGAAGAATAAAGCACTGTATGTTCAGGGTACACGAATTAGAATTGTTTTATACACATTACTTAAAACTACAGATAAAGAATTTCATGGAATCATGAAATTAGCCCTAAGGAGATTCCATGCCAGAGCTGTGCTGAGACAGACCAGGCAAATGTGTGCAGAGTAGCTCACTCTCTGGGACCTAGACCACAGAATAGGCCTATGCCATTACCTGTGCTCAGGGCAGCGGCCTGCCAGCTGGCCCCCATTCCATGCAAGAGCTGTGCTGAGACAGAGCAGGCAAGTGTGCATACGGGAGCTTGCGTTCTGGGAAACTAGATCACAAAGGAAGCCTGTGCCATTACCTGTGCCCAGGGGGTAGCCTACTGGCTGGTCCTCATTCCACACGAGTTAAACTGAGACAGACAAGAACTAAGAACTCTCAAGGGTCATTACAGATTCAAGGAGGACAACTGAGAAAGGTGTCTTTTCCTAAGGGTCCCAAATAATAAAAAGAAAGAGACTTACAACAGACACTGCCATGACACTAGGCAAGGAATTAAACACATAACATTAGTAACACCAAAGGAGGAGAAATGAGAAAATATTCAAAAGTCATACACAAAGATCACCACCCCAGGGAAATTCAGGGAAAAGGGAAATAGAGCAAACTGAAGCTCAAACACCAGGACTCTTTGAGATGGTAACTAAAGCATATCTAGTAAAATGTAAATCAGAACTCATCTCTGTGATGAAAACAGAGACTGTCCACAGTGAAGGACTTCATTAAAGAAGAAATCAGGGAGTTGATAGAATGGAAGCTTTTAAACAGCTTCAAGCAGAGCTCCAGATGATGAATAAAGAGAAGGAAAGTTTGTAAGGTAGGATGAGTGAAGCAGAGAACTGAATTTCAGACCTAGAGGACAGGATAGGAGCCAATGAACAGGAAGGACATAATCTATGGAAAATGGCAAGGGACCATGAGAAATCAACCCAAAGCTTCTAGATGATTCAGAGAAGAATAACATAAGACTGCCTGAACTCACTGAGGAAACAGGAGACAGTGCAAAGACAAAACAAAACAACAACAACAACAAAAACACTGTTGCCAGACAGAAAGGCAGAAAACTTCACAGAAAAAAAATTGGACATACAGATAAATGAGGTCTGTAGGACTCCAAAAGTCTGTGACAAAATCATCTGCACCTAGACATATAATTATCAAGGTTCCAGATACACAACAAAAGAATGAAATACTGAAAGCAGTTAGAGAAAGGAAGAAAATCACCTACAAAGGGAAGCCCATTAGGATCACAAAAGACTTCAAGACAAACACTCAATGCAAGGAGAGTGTGGAGGGGAGTATTTCAAGCATTGCAGGAAAACAGCCTCCAACCTAGACTGATGTATCTTGAAAAACTATCTTTCAGAATAGACAGGAAATAAGATACTTCCATGACAAAGAACACCTGAAGAACTTCACAAATACAAAACTTGCACTCCAAAACATTCTAAAGAACATCTTGGAAAAAAACAACATAAAATTCCATACCCACAAGACCCAGCAGAGTCAACTCACTGGGCCAAACAAGAAACTGAATGGGAAAGGGGAAAAGTAAGGAAGAAAGGAGCAAAGAACAGGGAAATTTGGGAGCTCTAAATCTGTCCATATCAGTCATAACCATTAATGTCAGTGGATTCAGTGGGCCAATTAAAAAACAGACTAGCAGATTGAATCAAGAAGCAAGATCCTACAATCTGCTGCATACAGGAAACACACATAAATCAGAAGAAAACCCACAGACTGAAAATAAAGGGATGGAAAACAATTCTGCATGCCCCAGAAAACTGCAAAAAAAAAAACAAAAAACAAAAAACAAAAAACAAAACAGGTGTGGCTATAGTGTTTGCAGATAAAATAGATTTCACTTGGGAGCTGTGTATATAATGTACCAATAATGTTTACTGAATAAGGTAAAAACTATAGATTTCAAACCCAGACTGATTAAGAGAGACAAAAAAGGTCACTATATTCTTATACAGGGAACAATCCAGGAGAAAGAAATAAGAATCATAAATATTTATGCATCAAACTCTAATGCACCCAATGCAATGCCTGGATCATGCTATCCCGAGGAAGACAAACACAAGCATGTAATGAACAAGGGCACTTTTATTAGCACAGCATGCAGTGGGTCTACCAATACTGGGTTGGAGACCCTGAAGAATGGCTACCGGCCCCTTTTAAGGGCATTTCAGGTTACAGACGGGAGGGGAATCTAAACCTTCTAGTAATTGGCTAACAGTTTGATCTATCATACTTATCAGGTGGTCATTGGTAGAGGGGGGAATAGGAAATAGTCATCCTGTGGGAGGGCTAACAAAGGAAATCCTTGGTAAGAACAGCCCTATTGATTAGCTCACCGGTTAATTATGTGAGCTATGTGCCCTTAAGCTCTTCAGGAAATTGCTGTACTTGGTGACCAGTGCAACCAGTTCAGCAACCTTACTGACTTGTCTGGGGGTTTTAGGAAACCTCACACAATTAGCACAATTAGCAAGTTGTCACAAGTTATTTTTACAGAATATATATATATATATATATATATATATATATAAAACATCTACACAGTACCTTTTTATAAAGTACAATGTTTGTTTACAACTAAAACATCAGATGGGGTGACTTATAAAATGAAGATTCTTTGGTCCCAACACCAACTATATAAAACAAACATTAATGGACAGGAAAAGCCAGATAACCACTAATACAATAGTAGTAGGGGACTTTAACACTCCACTGTCACAAATTGACAGATCGACTGGACAAAGAATCAGTAAAAAAATACTTGAGCTAAGTCAAACTTTTGAACAAATGGACTCATAGATGCCTACAGAGTATTTTACCTGATAAAGTCAGAAGGTTATTCTCAGCTGCTCATGGATCATTCTCCAAAATAGATCACATCCTAGTTCACAGAACAGGTTTAAATAAATGCAAAGCAATTGAAGTTACCCCTTGCTTACTATCAGACCATAGTGCCTTGAAATTGAAACTGAATAGTAAAAGAAATTCCAAGATCCTCACAAATACGTGGAAATTGAACAACACTCTGTTGACCAACCAGTGGGCCACAAAAGAAATTAAAGAAGAAATCAAACAGTTTCTACAATTAAGTGACAAACCCAGTACAACCTACAGGAATTTATGGGACATAATGAAAGCAGTTATGTAAGGGAAATTCATAGCATTGAATGCCTACACCTGAAAAATAGAGCACACTCATATAAAAAATCTAATGTTGAACCTCAGACAGTTAGAAAAAGAGGAGCGAGTCAAACCCAAATCTCATAAAAGGAAGGAAATTATAAGGATCAGAGAAGAAATTAATGCAATAGAGACAAAGAGAACAATACAAGGGATCAATAAATCAAAGAGTTGGTTCTTTGAAAGGATAAATAAAATTGACAGACACTTAGCCAACCTTATCAAACAAAGTAAGGAAAAGGCTCATATCCTTGCTATCAGGAATGAAAATGGGGAAATCACCACAGATCCATCGGAAGTCCAAAGGAAAATAAACACATATTTTGAAAATCTGTACTCCAAGAAGATGGAAAATCTAGAAGAAATGGATAGATTTCTAGACATATATGAACTTCCAAAGCTGATCAAAGAGGATATAAAAATGTTAAACCACCTGATATCAATCTGTGAAATTGAAAATGTAATAAAAAACCTAACAACAAAGAAAAGCCCTGGTCCTGATGGCTTCACTGCTGAATTCTACAAAATTTTTAAAGAAGAGTTAATGCTGCCACTACTTCTCAAACTCTTTAATGAAATTGAAAGAGGACCAATACTCCCCAAATCATTCTTTGAACCAACCATTGCCTTGATTCCAAAGGCAGAGAAAGACCCAACCACAAAAGAAAACCACAGGCCAATCTCTCTAATGTACATTGATGTAGAAATCCTCAATAAAATATTAGCAAATAGAATACAGAGAGTTATCAAGAAAATCATACACTCTTATCAAGTTGGATTTATTGCAGGGATGCAAGCTAGTTTAACATATGTAAATCAATAAATGTAAATCAATAAATGTAATACACTATATTAACAGACTCAAGGGCAAAAAACATATGGTCTTCTCAGTAGCTGCAGAAAAATCATTTGACAAAAATCCAATACCCATTCATGATCAAAACCTTGCAAAGAATTGGAATAGATGGACTTTATCTCAATCTAATACAAGCTATTTACAAGAAATCAACAGCCAGTATTATACTAAATGGGCAAAAACTGAAACCTTTTACACTCAGATCAGGAATGAGACAAGGATGCCCACTGTGAACACTCTCATTCTATATAGTGCTGGAAACATTAGCCACAGCAATTAGGCAAGACAAGGAAATAAAAGGTTGAAAGATAGGTAAGGAAGAAGTTAAACTGTCTCTATTTGCCTATGATATGATTTTCTATATAGATGTTTCTAAAAACTCAAACAGAAGACTGCTAGACTTAATTGCCAAATTTAGTAGTGTAGCTGAATACAAGGTTAATGCCCAGAGATCATTAGCCTTTGTATACACAAACAATAGACTCACTGAAAGAGAACTTGAAGAGTCAATCCCTTTCACAATAGCACTCCAAAAAATGAAATATCTAGGAATCATTCTAACAAAGGAGGTATAAGACTTCTACTCTGAAAACTATAGGACTCTGAAAAAGGAGATAGAAGACGATACCAGAAAATGGATAAACATCCCTTGTTCTTGGGTAGGGAGGATCAACATCATCAAAATGGCTATACTCCCACAAGTACTGTACAGATTCAATGCATTTCTGATTGATATCCCAACAGCATACTTCACAGAACTAGAGAAATAATCCAAAAATTCATCTGGAACCACAAGAGACCTAGAATAGCAAAAGCAATTCTAAGCAACCATGACATGGCAGGAGGTATTTCAACCCCCAACGTAAAACTGTACTATAAAGCCACTGTTATAAAAACTGCATGGTACTGGCAGACCTGAGGACCAATGGAATAGATTAGAAAATCCAGAAACAACTCCAGTTACACCAAGTCACCTTATCTTTGACAAAAGAGCCAAACATCCTCAATGGAGAAAAGACAGTCCCTCTTTAACAAATGGTGTTGGCAAAACTAGCCTTTAATCTGTCAAAAACTAAAGCTGGACCTATCTCTTTCACCATGTACTAAATAAAAATCACAGTGGATAAGAGACTTAAACATTAAAACAGAAAAAATAAATCTGTTGCCAAACAGGTTAGGCAGAACTCTTGGTGACGTTGGCTTAGGCCAAGACTTTATGAACAAAACCTCCATAGCATGAGAACTAGCAGAAAGAATCAGCAAATGGCATTTCATCCTACTAAAAAGCATCTGCACAGCAAAAGAAACCACTGGCACCACTGAAAGATGACCAACAATGTGGGAAAAAGTCTTTACCAGCTAAAAGCACTACCAAAATCGTCCTTTACAATGTGGATCTGTTATGTACTGTAGATAGTATAGGCAGTAGCATGCAGATCAAAGTTAATTAGTCATAGGGAGTCAGCCATCATCCCTTGTCTAAGATCTGAATACAACACCTGAGTTGAGCTCATCGAGCCCCTTCAGGTATGAACTCTGCAGATGGAACTGACTCCACTAACTTACCCATGATTGTAGTCAACAGGGTCCCCTCACTCTACCAGTGAGATTTTTCTTCAATGTGGTGGACTGGGTGGAGGAACTCTCTGATGTAGCTCTCTGTAGGGTTCAGTATAATGGTTGCACCTATTCAATGTCCACAGACTAACAGATGATATCTTTGGAGGGTCTTCCCCATACAACAGTCATGTCCAGGTTGGCCTGCAAGTAAAAGGAGATTCCAAGGTCTTCATCTGGGTCATAGCCTAACTGCAGGCCTAAGTGGTGGTCAGTGATGCTGGGCTCACTTCTTGCTGATTCACTGTGTAACCTCTGCCATGCCCTAGTTGCCCAGTCTATTTCTGCGGAATGTGGTATTGTCCCTGTGGCAGGAAACCTGTAGGCCCGCGTGTTGATCAATTGCTGCTGGCTCCCTTCTTGCTGAGATTCACTGCATGACCTCTGCCACACCCTGCTTGCCAATCTGTCTCCGTGGGCCCCTCAGATCCTTCTTTTTTAAAGGATACTAATATTTCATTTCAAGTGGATGCCACATTTTCTTTGCATTCATTAGTGAACCTTTAGGCTACTTCCATGTCTTGTTGATTGTGAGTCATGCTGCATAAGATGTGCAAGGTAGATAGAAAAGCCTGGAGAATAGTGACTGTTTATGCTGTGCCTCCTCCTGTCAATAGCACAGTCTGGCACGGCCAGGTAACCAGAGACCGGACAACTCTGTAGGATACAGTCTTCAGTAGTTGAATATATTTGTTGTTTCTGTTGACCAGAATTTATGTTTAGATAAGCTAGAGAAACCTAATCCTTTGTGGTTTCCATCATGGACCTGTTGTCTTCTTTTTTAACTGAAGAAAAATCTTTAAAATCTCAGGAAATTATATGAAAAATGTTCCCTTTGCCCCCAACTGTGCTAGCCTGTAGTGACAAGACTTGACCACTAGATGGTGGCTGTATATCGGTACTGTGAAACAGTAATAGTTCTCTGACAAAGGAAACAAAGAATAAATTCATTAGAAGTACACAAAGTACATGTACATTTAAAACTCATTTGGATGAAATATAAGCAAAAGAAAAAAGGATACAAAAGGCATCACACATACAGTCTTCTTTCTTTATATTTTTAGTTACATTTTTCCATGAGATGAGTTTTGGCTTCTTTTAGAATGATCTTGAGACAGATTTATTTATATAATATAGAAACCTCATGTGTTGTAACTATGATTATGGAACAATTTTCATGTATTCCTCACTCCCCCATGAAACTGAGAGCTGCTATTTTTAGCAGAAAGTGTTTTTTGCTCTCTTTGTGTCCACAGGATCTTGCTTAAGTCTTGTAACGTCTTAGGTGCTCAGTTACTCTTAACAAGTAGCCAAAAGATGAAGTTTTTGTTGCCTCTGCATTTTCTAGTAGGTAGGATATATTTTGCTTTTTCTCTCCTCTCTTCCACTTTTGCTTATACATCTTTTCACATGAAAACAGAAGAAAAAAAGAATCTTCTAGAAATCAGAGGTCGACCATTCTGGTAATGGGAAATGGTAGGGAGTAGAGAAGAGGTGGAAATAGGAATGCAAGTGGGAGTTCCACGTGGCCAAGTTTCTGAAGGAGTCCAAGGTGGCACTTTGAGACTCCCCTTCTTTTTGCCCAGGTAGTGCTAGGACTTGTGGAAGATGATCCTTGTGAGTTAGAGCCAGGAGATTACTGAGGTTGACGTTGAGAAGTCTCCACACAACCACAGTGCTTCCTTACTGTGTGGCAGACCTAGGCCTAGACTCCGGGCCTCCCCCTCACACAATGGTCCCCTGAGACTTCAGAGCACCGTGAAGAAGTCAGGGCAGAGCCACCCACCAAAGGCCTCTGGCTAAGTCCCAGCACAGCTATCACACTTACTCAGTGTATGCAGACTCCTAGGTGGAGTCTTTGGAGCTCATCCTCATGTGATGGCCATGCAGGAGGTCAGGGTCCAAGTGCTGTGTGGAGTGTGGGGCAGATTTG
>PVIC010038156.1:0-17729 GCA_004025085.1 Thryonomys swinderianus | reverse complement strand
GGGAATGTGATGAGGGGAAGGAATAAATATGATACAGAAAGAAAATAAAAGAGCATGTATAAGGGGGGAGGAGGGGGGAGTGGGTAGGGATATGGGTAAAAATGAGAATTAACTTGTGGCATATACTGGTACAAATTTCCCAATGTTATATGTGATTTTGAGATGTATATAAATTGTACCAATAAAGAATTCAATTAATAAAAAAAATATGCCATTTATTTCTCCTGCACAAAATGGAAGCAAGATATTTGGAACAATCAGTGCCTTAACCATGATTGTCAGTGTCTTCCCATGGAAGGAGGGAGCACCCATGGAAAAGGGCAGAACGAAGGAAACCTGAGCTTTGTGACAATCAAAACAATTTGGTGACATTGGCATGCCCAGGAGTCAGGAGAGAGAAAGAGTGACCTCTTGTGGTGTATGTGGGCAGATTTCAAACAGACAACCGTAGTCAGAACCTGGGAGAGCAGCCCTTGGTCCTTACAACACATAAAACCAAACAAAACTGTGGAGGGGAAAGACTGCAATGCTTACTCTCCAAATGAGTCAAGACAGTTGGATCCACAGAAGTCTGCATGTCTAGAACTTGAAATGATTTAGAAGGGTCAACAGTCCCCCAGGCTCTAGATAGTCAATTGTCTCCACAGGTTGAGTCCTATGTTTTATTCTTAGGAAGTGATCTTTGTCCTCATAGAACTCCAGTCATCATATACATGTATCCAAAAGAAGACCCTGAAGCTGAGGGATGTAGACAGCTCAGAAAATAATAGACAAATGCTTTAAGTGCGGTAGAGATGTCAGGTCAGATAAGGTCTTTGGGCAATTTGATTGGACTAGCAGTAAGGTCCCTGGTGGCCTTGTGCAGGTGTGTTTGTGCTCTTTTGCATAGACTGGAATTGTACCCTTTCTGCCCTGTACTGTGATGATAACAGTAGTAGTTAGCTGGCAACAGACCAAGGGAGCACTGGCGTTCGGCAATTTGAATGAAGAGATCAGGATCCTGTCTTTTCCTGTTTTGAACCAACCATATGCCTGGAGTTTAGCCTCCGGCTGTGAATGGCATCTGCGCACTGTTTTGGAGAAATTGTCACCTTGGTTTTCCTCCTTTAGCTCCATTTGTGAGTTTGCCCAGAAGATGATTATTTTGGACCTTACTATCCTCTACCTCCTACTTGGGTTTGGTGACAATTTTTCACCTCTTGGTGTTGTCTTAGGACAAATGTTGTGTTCCCTGGCTTCTGCTGCGTACACTTGCTTGGGCTGACAACCCTGGCCAGCCTCTCCTAGGTGAAAGCAAAGTGCCTCCTACCCTTTTAGATTTGGTGCACCCCCTCTGGAGGGACAGTGTGGACATGAGGTGAGAGAGTGAGCCATGGCAGTCAAGAAGGGGCTGGGGTGGAGCATCTTTCCTTATATTCTTCAGATGGGAGAGATGACAAAATCGGAGGAAGACAGGAAAAATCTGATGCAGAGAAGTTACTGGGATGATGGAGGAGGTGAATCAGGACACAGAGGCACATCTGGCTAGAAGGAGCAGGAAGAACATCTATTTGTCTGAGGCCAGAGCTAAACAAGGGCTAAGAAGGGTGAGTTTTCAGCTGATGGTGACTATGAAACAAAGAAAAACTATCAGTAGAGTTATTGTAGTTGACTGAAGACAGGACTGGGTCTGATTTTGTTTCTGTCTATGGAATCTTTATGCTGTATGGAATGTACTAAGGATCGCCTACATTATCTATTCTCATGCACATTGCCTATTTTCATACTTAAAAATATTTGACAATTAACTGTACACAGTTAAGACATATAACTACTCAACTTGATAAGCAGTAATGCATCATTTAAAATATTATTTCACATAGCTGGGTGTGGTGATACACACCTGTAATCCCAGCACTCTGGAAGCCTGAGGTAGAAAGATCACAAGTTTAAACCCAGCCTGGACAACTCAGTGACTTAGTGAGACTCTGTCTCCAAAAGGGCAGTGGTGCTGGGGATGTAGCTCACGTGAAGGCCTCGAGTTCCATCTCCAGTCCTGCCAAAAAAAGGTGCTGCACATGTTATATAAGCTGATGTAGCAACCATTGGTGTTCATCAATGTACTTTCTTTTCATTTTATAGGCAGAGAAGCTAAGGGTGGGCTTTGCAGGCTCCACCACTGCTTTAAAACCCACCGGCCATCCCATTCAGCCCCACCTAGGTCTTTAACGCTATCAAGGGCCAGTCTTTGGGTTGTGACCCCACTGTGCCATCTGTGGACAAAGTTCACAAACCAGCTGTGAGCACTGGAAATAAAGTGTTTAATTATAAGGGTTTCTGTGACTACAGAATTATTCTAGGGTGGTGACTTATGTGTCATAAAGATTACATATGGGGAGACATTTGATGATGAGAACTCCATCCTGGAGCACACAGGTTCTGGCATCATGTCCATGACAAGTGCTGGGCTGAACACCAGTGTTCCTCAGTTCTTCATCCACACTACCAAGCCTGGTCCTTCACCAAGGTGAAGGAGGATAAGAATGCTGTGGATACTATGGTGCAAGTTGGGGCCATGAACCTCAAGACTGGCAAGTAGAATGTCTTTGTCAGCCGTGGACAATGCTAATAGTTTCTATTTGTGTTTATCTTATACCTGGGCCCTTCCTTTGGGAGCTCACACAAGCACGCTGACAAATCCTGTGCTTGTGATATCCTATCATCTTTTTGCTCTGGCTGCATTTCTTCAGGTTCCATGTTTTCCTTTTTCCACTCCAAGTTTACACAGGTTACACCATTAAGTTTGTAATTATGAAATAAAAGCTAAAAGAAAAGCCAGGGGTCATGGGAATAAAATAATTTGGGTGGTGTCAAGTCCCTTGACTCTACTCTCATAAGTAATTAATTTTAGTTATTTTAATGAGTCAAACTTGAAAATGAAAATATAAGGCTATTTATTATTTTTAGGGCAATATATACAGTACAGGCTTGAACTTGTGCTCCTTCTGCCTCTTCCTGCCAGAGTGCTGGTACTGCAGGTGTGCGGCACCTGACTGGCTAAAAACATGGGTATTTTATTTTATTTTTATGTTTTAACATTGAACTTTATTTAACATGGGGTCTTTTAAACATTTGCCCTGTTGGCCATAGGCAGCAGAGCTCTGAAACTGCCTGCTGCTTCTGAGGAAAGGATAAGAGTCCTCCAGATTGGGTGATACACTGCCCACTGCTCCCGAGGGACTAAGATTTTGGATGAACTGAGAAGTAAAAGGCTGTTTACCTTACAAACCTTGTTCTTGTCAAAGCTGTATTCCCTGGATTCCCTTTTCCTTCTTCAAAAAACCCAAAAGCACACAGGGTCTACATTTCTTAAAATTTAATCAAGTTACAGCAAAACAGGGATTAATACTGCTTTTACAGAGATAGTAGTTCACTGTTCTCTCTTTTTTTGAGTCCATTGTGAAAGGACTTTATTTCATCTTGGTTATTTTTAGGGCTTAAACATAATCCTCATTTTTCATAAATGTGTCATCATTATAACAGAGAGCCCACAGTTTCTCAACACCAGTCTTGAATGGGGCTTTTCAGTGCTTTGGAGAGTTACAGCCCGTTATGTACTTTAATAGTTGACATTTATTGACCATTCATTTGGTACCAGCACCATGCTAAGCACTCAGAATACATTATCTTATTCATTTCCCATTATGAATCTCCCCGATAAGCAGCACTATCACCTGCAATTCTAGGAACTTGAGCCACTCCATGGTTAAGCGAAATCTGCTCGCCAGCTTTGAAAAGTTTTGCAGAGAAAAGGGCCATCTCAGCTTATAGCTAAATGAAAAATCACCATCTGCTTTGGTCAACTGGAGTTGGCACACAAGTGGCCCTTGATTGTGTGGAGTATTAATTCTGTGGCTGGAATTAAATTAGAAGTTTCTGATGGAGTAGAGAAAGAAGAACAAAGGGAAGTGTAGCCGGTTTTCTGTGAGGGCCCTATGCAAATTCTCTGCCAGTCACTGGGGAGAACAGGGTGAGACAGACCAGGCTGGTGGGTAGATTAGGCTCTGTGTGTGGACCAGGCATTGTCTAATCCTGTTTAATTTACAATTACTGTGTAATTTAAAATGGATACAATAATTATGACATAACTTATTATAATCTCATTTCTCTTATTGAATAGTTTCCATTACTTACATTGTTTTCCCTATTAACATTTTGCTTTAGAATTTGTACTTGGCTGGCATCTTTCACAGGCGAACTGGTTGTTTTTCCAGTTCAAACATATTTTTCATGTTTCAAAATATGACTGGAAAACTCACTGAAACTGAATGAAATCTTACGACATCAGCTTGAGACTTCCAGTCAAGCCACGTGCTGGCTTTCACAGGTGTATTAACTCTAAACTTCAGTTCCTCATCAGTAAACTGGGGATAATATCAATATTCATAGAATCTTCAAGACTGAAAAAAAAACAAAAACGAAGTAAGACTTTATTTTATTTTATTTTTGAGACAGGGTCTTGCTTTGTAGTTCAGGCTGGCCCTGAGCTCACTATGTAGCCCAGGCAAGCCTCGAACTCAGCAATTCTCCTGTCTCTGCCTCCCGAGTGCTGGGATTACAGGCGTGAGCCACCACGCCCAGTACTGTGGTATGTGGTATTAATTGCTGGTGGGCGTGAGTCACCACGCCCAGCATTGTATGTGGTTACCGTGATTGAACTCAGGGCCTTGCGCTTTCGAGGCAGGCGCTGGAACCACTGAGCTAAATCTCCGGCCCGAAGTAAGACATTTTTAGTTTCCCACCACAAGTCTTGCATAGGAAATACTAGCAAAGTATTATGATTAACAAGGGAACACATAGTCATTTACAATGTGAAGTCT
Source organism: Thryonomys swinderianus (assembly GCA_004025085.1). Taxonomy (NCBI): domain Eukaryota; kingdom Metazoa; phylum Chordata; class Mammalia; order Rodentia; family Thryonomyidae; genus Thryonomys; species Thryonomys swinderianus. The sequence goes on along the minus strand of PVIC010038156.1, from coordinate 12,870 downwards.
TCAACTGTAACACGAAGAGTTTATACTTCACTTTAGGGATCCACACGAGTGTCACTTTCACGTCCTGAAAACTCATTTTAGTGGGGTGCCGGCTGCAGCGCACTCCGCAGTCCTTCGTCGGAGGGATGCCCAGGTGTCTGAGGGACCCGCTAGACTAGGAGGCGGGAAAACGCCCGACCGTTGCCAGGGAGATGAAGGCGGAACCCAATCAGCGGCGGCGCTTCCGTGAGGGGGGGCGGGAGGAAGTGATGACGCGAACAAGACGCGACGCCAGACAGCCAATCAGAAGGCGAGAAGCCCATTCAAATTGCGGCTACCGCGGGATCCTGCGCTGAGGGAAGTGAGTGATGGGAGAGTAGTCTAGAGAGGCGCTAGAGGTGGTGGACCCCGCTGGAAGGCCGGAAGTGCCCGTGTGAGGAAAGGCGTGCGGGTCCTTCCCCTACGAGCTTCTGGTGTGGGCGCGAGGGATTGGTCTTAGCTCCGGCCCCTGCTTCTGTCCCCAAAACTTCAGGTCAACTGCAAAGGGGTTCCTGAAGGAAGAGCGCTGGGCAGCAACTCGTCCAGACCCGGAGGCCAGACTTCTGGGCCGCTGGGTCCCGCCTACCCCGTGGAGTCGCTTGGCTTTGAGAGGTACATTATTTGCCCCCAGCCCCTGTTAGTGACTAGATGAAGAAAACGCAATCTACGGGATGTTTTATTTCGAGCTGTGACTTTCTTTTCTTGTGTTCCTTCCAGTCCTCTTTAAAATTCCATAGAGAAACTACAAAAGCCATATCCATTCGTGTAAACAGCAAATAGTTTGAGTTTCAGCTTTTCCAGAATCTATTTTTGTCTTTAAATTTATTTTATAATGGGAAAATTTTATAATTTCTGTGAAAGTTTGACAGATGCTAAGAAATGCTGACTTTTTATTTGTAGTGATAACTTTTAGTTTTGTAATTTGTTCCTTAATAGCAGTAATCTCTGGAGTAGTTTGAACTAGTATCATTTTACAAGTTAGACATGCAAATTTAAAACTTGTTTACATCCACGTTTGATGTATGTTTGACTAAATGCCAAGTCTCTCAGCTGTCACTGACTGTTCTCTTTCTTTTAAATTTTAACACCTGTTGAATACTGTTGGCATTATGTTTGCCTACACCTTTATTTAGCTTATTTAATAAAGGGCAGTTTATCTTATCTAATCTTTAGTAAATTTTTCTCAACACAGCAATTATTTTGTAGTATTTAATATCTGTTGTACTAATTTGGAATAATGCCTTGTGACATCAATTTAATTTTTCTATTAAAGGTATCTAAACAGGTGTTTATAAAAAATGCTTTGTTGGGCCAGGGATTTAGCTCTGTGGTTCTAGCTGCCTTGCAAATGCAAGGTTCTGAGTTGAATCCATGCTAATCACATATCACAATGCAGGGTGTGGTGACTCACACCCACCTGCAATCATTACCACACACCACAATGCTGGGCGTGGTGGCTCATGCCTGTAATCCCAGCAATTCCAGCACTCAGGAGGCAGAGGCAGGAGGATTGCTATGAGTTCAAGGCTTGCTTGGGGTACAACATAATGAGCTCAGGACCAGCCTGAACTTCAAAGCGAGAGCCTGTCTCAAATAACAACAACAACAACAACAAAAGCTTTGTTCTGGCTTCTAATTTCCTTTAGTCTTTCTTTCTACACTACAAGCTGGGAGTATTACTATTATCTATATATTGACCTGCACTTTTTAAACATCTGTTAAGCCGTACATTTGATCTAGTGTAAAGGTTATCTGAATCTCTATTCCTTCTAGATTAAGAAAATGAGAAGAACAAAGATCTTTCTTTGAAGTCCAACGTATGAATCACAGAGTCCAGCATGTAATAGAACACTCAATAAATAGTTGTTCAATAGTAACTATAAGCCCTGAGGATAGAAATTTGTCAGAAACTGCTTGGAAGTGACATGTGAGCTGGAGATTATGATTTATTCTAATGTATACCTCTGGGAACCTTTTATGATATTCTTTTTTATTATTTTATGATATTTCTTTTTTATGATATTTCTCAATATTTTTGAAGCATGTTTGTGGTATGTGTAATCTAAAGGTTTTTTTTTTTTAAATTGCAGATACTTTGCAAATGTGTAAAATGGCTGGAAATCAAAGGAGGATCCAAAAAAGAGCTTAGGTTCTTAATATTCTTTTAAAAAGAACTTTCTGCCAAAATGTCAATATACACTATTCATAACAGAAATAATGGTAATTTCCTGGAAGTTCCTTCTTCCCAAAAGAGTTCATCACTGAGCGTCCTCACCCACAGCAGCCAATTTAAGTTGCCTTTGCAGTCAGATATGTCAGAATGTGAAAAGGAGGATCCATTATTGAGATCTGCACATAAAATCAGAGATTTAAATAGCACTTATGTTATTTCTGCCTGTAAAACAGGAGATACGCCCCTTTCCACTAACCCCACGGGTAGACTGACACTTCAGAGAAGACCTACAAGAAACAAAGAATCCCTTTTACTTAATGAATCTAGAGATACAACTGAAAAACCAACTGAAACAAGTCTTACTCTGCAGCATCGATCTAAAACCGTTTCTCTGGAAAAGTGGAAAACAACTAAAGCAGATTCTGTTGAAAAGTGGAAAGCAAAGCAGAATGTGGGAAGTGAAACAGAAAGTCATTATGCTTCACAGAGAACTAGGACAAATGTAAAGGTTGTAAATAACAATAAAAATTTTTTTGTTGCAGCTTCTGCACAGGTAGCTGAGGACTCAAAAGACATTTCATTAAAGGTTGATCAGAAACATAAAGAAACATTTTCTGTCCTCAGTGGGGGAAATGAAAATGTGCTTAGGCACTCAAGCAATAGCAGACCCATGGGTTCCCAGGATCAGAAGGAGGCTGTTGGACCAGAACCATTGACAATGAAGCCTATTCAGAGTAACTTGAATATCAAAGTGTTGGGAACAGGAAACTTACATTCTAGTATTGGAAAGGACATCCCAAAGAATTCAAGTAAATTAGGAAGCTTAGACAAAAGAACCCCTGTGAAATGTATGACAGAATACTTATCAACACCAAAACATGATGTGCCTCAGTTTAGGAGCCCAGGTACATCCATACTGAAAAATAGGACACCTAATCTTCAAGTTAAAAAAAGACCAAAAAGTTCTGTTCCTGTAAGTAAAAGGGGAATTTCTCAAAAAAATTCTCTCCTTGAAGAAGAAACTGCAATTCAGAACACCTATACAGAAACAGACCCCTTAAAAGTAGAGAACAGTCAAGTGACCGTGGCAGTACGTATAAGGCCTTTCAGCAAAAGGTATGTTATATTTTTTAAATCTAAGAGTAGGCTAGCAACGTGTAATTTGTCTTTAATTCCTCTTTGCTTTTAGAAAATATTCGTGTGTCTTCAAGCTTGTTGGGAAGATTTTCAAGTCAGGACAATAATTGGTTATATAGGGCCGGAGGGTTAGCTCAGTGGTTCTGGCGCCTGCCTCGCAAGCGCAAGGTCCTGAGTTCGATCCCCGGTAACCACATATAATGCTGGGCGTGGAGACACGCCCACCAACAATCAACACCACATACCACAATGCCGGACGTGGTGGCTCACGCCTGTAATCCTAGCACTCGGGAGGCAGAGACAGGAGGATTACTGAGTTCGCGGCGGCTTGCCTGGGCATCATAGTGAGCTCAGGGCCAGCCTGAACTACAAAGCGAGACCCTGTCTCAAAAAAAAAAAAAATTGGTTATATAAATATAATCACTTTTTTTATATGTAAGTTTCTCTGGATGTAAGTAGTCACTTAATTCTAAAAGCAGTCTGCTTTCAAATATATGATATATGGGAGGAACTCCTTACCTTTCCTTTAAAAAGAGCCACAACTTCTAGGCGGAGTGATGTGGACCTATAATTCCAGTTGCCTGGTGGCAGGAGATTGCAGGTTTGAAGCTAGCCTGTTTAGAATGATCCTGTCTCAGAATTAAAGCGGGGTGTGGGGGAGATTATAGCTCAGTGCTAAAGCCCAAGGTTCAATCACTAGTACTGCCACTACCATCAAAAAACCCAAAAAACAAAAACAGAATCTCACACAAAAAAACAGCCTACTTGTTTTCCAGAGGGCTCTTTCCTAAGCCCTTTACTGAGTGTTAAACATCATTAGCAACACTGTTATTAAAATGATAGTGATTCATTACATTTGATTTTGATGCATGAAAAATTTTCTCCAAAAGTGACTGGAGAAAAAAATAAAAAGTATCAAGTTAAAGATGATTGTGGGTATAGTTACAGATTGGAAAGAGCTGAGAAAGATGGATATAATCAAATAAGGAGGAATTTATGTTAGAAATATTTAAAGTAAGGACAGTAAGAACTTAACAGGGTCAATAGTTTTTAGCTGCTTGCTTTCTATCTAAGTAAATGTATATGGTAACTACTGCTTTGTGGAAGGAACCTCCAGTTTGAAGGTAGAATGTGAATAGTGAAGAGCAGTTTTCTCAGTGGTATAAGCCCCTTTTAGTGAAATGCATTAGTACTAAGGGGGAGAACTGAGAGTGAGTCAATTTGAGAATATCATGAAGCCTGACTTAACTGTTACAAAGCCTGACTTAACTGTTACAAACCTCAAAGATCATGAGAGGAATAGAGGCAATAGAAAGAAGAGGTGGTTAGGGGCAAAACACTAAATGGACAACTCCACTGAGGAGAAGTTAATAAATGACCAGGTTCCACATTGATCAGATAATTCCTGGAGTGGCACTTGCCAAGTTGACAAGGCAAGTGATTTCTGGGTAAATTATGATTTAAAGCAGATTATTAGGGCAAGGGGTGGGAAAATGAGGAGGGGCTGACAACTAGAGCCAGAAAAGGAAGGATGATGTTTTTCTGCAAATATAAAGTAAGTGAAAGATTTCTACCTAAATCTGAGATGGAAGAAGGATGAGGCAAAAACTGAAAAATGATTTGTCATTTTAAGGGACAAAATACAGTGAAAGGAGAGACTTGCAGATTAACAGTGTAAACAACTAGTAACAAAATAAATATGTGATATAAATTTATATTGTACTGAGTTATTTAAACTTACATTTGTGTTTTGTGCCGGGTTTATATAGATCTGTAGCCCAGAACTTCTTTGTAATAAAGATGTTTCCAGATTTGAATTAAAGTGTATAGGTAGATTATAGTAGGTGTGATGGGAAAAGGTATAGTTTAAGTGAAAAATAGGGAAAATTTTGTCCAAGTAGCTTAGGGTTTTTGATAAGAAATTTGAAATTCCATTTTTATGAGTAGTGGCATGAGAGCTATGGGAAACATGTTTTAGAAACCCACTTGAATTGAGTTTCCTAATTTTCCACATAAAAGTAAAGAATGATTTTGCCTCAAAGGAATGGTAGATTTAACTATTTCTGAGGTCCTTATTATATTTTATGGGAATAACTCCCACAATAATTATAATAACTTGACTTTTCCTTGTGCTTCTTTATTAAGGGAGAAAACTGAAAAAGCATCTCAGGTGGTCTTCATGAATGGGGAAGAAATAACTGTGGAACATCCTGACATGAAACAAGTTTATACATTTATTTATGATATTTCATTCTGGTCTTTTGACGAATGTCATCCTCACTATGCTAGCCAGACCACTGTCTATGAGACACTGGCAGCACCACTTCTAGAAAGAGCCTTTGAAGGCTACAACACCTGTCTCTTCGCTTATGGTCAGACTGGCTCTGGAAAGTCATACACGTAAGTTGTACCATCATATGACTACCCAGAAATGTTCATTTTTTTCTTTTGGGAGAGGCAGCACAGTTGATAAATTGTAATTTTGACACCACACAGATGAGTCCCAACTTTGGGTTGATAACTTAATCTCTTTCCTTCAGTTTACATATCTGACTCCGTTTTACTATAATTAATATTTCTTGTGTAAATTGAAATTTACTCACAGTATTATTCACAGGTGTTATTACTTGTATTCATAAGTATTGTAAGTATTACCAGTATTATTGTGGTAATCATAAGTAAGGGATCTTAGTCTCTGTCTAGTGTTTGGAAGATCTTGGGAACTTACATTTTTCCTGTATTGACTTGAGCGTGTATCTGTTAACTTACTGGTCATAAACCTGGAGAGAATTTTGGGACACTTGTCTGTCAAGTGGACATATATGCTTGCCTCATATAAGTATGTAGTTTTATTTTAAAATTCCTATAAAAGATTTTAAAAGTTTTTAAAAGAGTAAGACATCTTATAGCCTATGGGACAACTATGGCTGACAATAATTAGATGTGTATTCCAAAATATCCAATAAAGAAATTTTTAATATTCCCACCAGAGAGAAATAATAAATATCTGAGGTGATGAATATGCTAGTTACCCTGATCTGACCATAATACATTGTATACATGTGTTGGAATTTATCACCATACCTCATAAATATGTACAATTACTAGATCAGTTAACAATTTAAAAATATTGAAAAGTAAAGCATCTGATAAATGCTAGCTGTAATAATAATGCCTTTCCTAGAAGAAAATATTTAGAGTTTTAATGGTAGCTAACATTTATTTAGTTCTTACTATATTTCAGGCACTGTGCCAAAGGCTTTGTTTGTACTTTCTCACAGCAGCCCTCTGAATTAGATACTCTATGGTTCTAGTTTTACAGAAGAATGAGAGATTGAAGTTCAGTGAGGTTAAGTATCTTGTCCAAGATCACACAGTTAGTAACTGGTACAGTTAAGATATAGATTCAGGCAGATTTAGCTCCACAACCCCACATACTTAGATATTAACCATGAAATTTAATTACTTTGTTCCCTGTTCCCTACCCAACCCATTTTTCCAAAAAGATTCTTTTTTTTATGTCCCCAAACCAATTAATGTTACTTCTCCCTTATTTATAATGTTTTTCAGGATGATGGGATTTAGTGAAGAACCAGGAATAATTCCAAGATTTTGTGAAGATCTTTTTGCTCAGGTAGCCAAAAAACAAACTGAAGAGGTATGTTCAAATTCAATCTGAGTCATGACTACTAAGGAGTTAGCTAATATAACTAACTGATAGGAGATATAAATGTTACTGTTCTCATTTCCAGATCACTTTTCAAACAGTGATGCGGAGAGGTAAGGTGAAGATTCTAAATTCAGAAGCAGTTTTTGCCAGTGGATGTGATAATGCATTATCTCTTTTTTCTTCTCCACCTTTCTTTGTTTTATTCATTGGTGTATGTGTAGTAGCTTACATATAGTAGTTACATACCATTATGTTTGTCTCTGCAGTCAATCAGGTGCATAGACTTAACTGTTTCTGAAGAATACAGCAGTTATTAGTTTGGGAAGAAAGATGGGGAAGACATTCTAGGCAGATGAATGTGGAAAGATTTGAAACCAAGAAAGTAGGGAACCCTTGAGAAACCATAAATTGTTTACTTTCTTTGAGCATGAGATATTTAAGACTGGAAAGTAACAGGAGATGAATCCAGAGAAGCAGGCAGAACTTGGCTCATGAAGGACTTTATAAACCAATCTTCTAGACATTTAGAAGGCTAGGGAAGGCTTTAAGCAAGAAAATAACATAATTATTCTTAATTAAAAAGAAAAAAGTCTTGATTCAGGCATGGGGTGCATAGCTGTAATCTCTGCTGCTTGTGAGACTAAGGCAGGAAGACTGCAAGTTCAAGGCTAGCCTATAGCTACAACCTATTCCTTCTTTTCCCTAAGTCCTGGTAACTGCTAATGTGATCTATGAACTTGCGTATTTTGGAAATTTCATATACTGAAATTGTGCAAGATGTTACCTTTTATAACTGGCTTCTTTCACTTTGCAATAAGGTATTGGAGATTCATCCATGTTGTAATGTGTTATGAATATTTCTTCTTTATGGCTGATTAATAGTTATGTATAGCTATACTAGCATGGGTTTTGTTTGTACCTCTTTTGAATAGTGCTGCTATAAACATTTATAAATTTTTGTTTGAATATCTATTTTCATTTCTCTTGGATGCATAAAAATAGAGCTGGAGCAGATAATAAATATGTATTTAACCTTTTAAAGAGCTGCCAACTACTTTTCACAGTGGTGGCACCAATTTGCATTTCTTCTTGCAATAGAAGATTTCAGTTTCTATATTCACATCAGTGCTTAATGTTTTCCTTATTTATTTATTTTTTTGGATTATAACCATCCCACAGTAGTGATTATGAATGAGTTTCCATTGTGGTTTTGATTTGCATTTCTCTACTGACAAATGATGTTAAAAGTTGTTAAGTCCAAAAGTTGTTTCTTTTTTACATTTTATTTGAGAAATGTATTCAAGTCTTTTGCTTCTTTTTAAATTTGTTTTGTCTTTGTTGTTAAGTTGTAAGGTTTTTTTTAACATTCTGAATATTAGAACTCTGTCAGATATATGATTTGTAAAACATGCAGAGAATTTTCAAAAAAATTCTGTTTCTTTTCCTACTAGGTCAGCTATCATTTTGAAATGAGCTTTTTTGAAGTATATAATGAAAAAATTCATGACCTTCTGGTTTGTAAAGGTGAAAATGGACAGAGAAAGCAACCAGTAAGATTCAAACAATTTATCATTTTTGTATTTGATTTCTCTTTATTAATAGGAATAATCATGTGAGTTCTCTAGATTATAAAGCTTGTTTTTATTAAAATGCTTTTTGTAATAACAAATAATTGGGATGTAGATTTTACTATGTTGTTATTTAGAAAATAAACTGAACATTATCACTGGTGAAAATTAAGTTGGTTAAGATTTAATCTATTGTAATCAGGTATAGTATGTATAAAACTTAAAGATAAAATAATTGTTCTGATTTAGTTGGATTACCTAAGTAAAAAAGTCCTGTAGCCTGTATGCTAAAAAAAAAAAATTGAAGTTTTTAAAGTTTTATTATATAATATGTATTTTAGTGGATTGTTTAGCAAAATTATATTTTGCAGGTAATTATAAAATCAATTTAAGCTTTTGAAAAAACTGTTACTATATTCTTTAAATTTTGCAATGAACCTTGCAGAAGAAGAATCAGAAATCTGAAGTTACCTCCTTTGCCCAATACCATACACCTGACCTGGGCAATGTCAGAAAGAAAATGACATTTTCTTCTATAACTTCTGTGTGTTTTAGAATTTCTGGTCGCAAAGTTTAAAATGTAAACATAAGAATAAAATAAAAGAAAAATGTATGAAATTTAGTGAATGTTTCAGAGAGATTTAGATACATATGAATTGTAGCTACCCCAGGATCTTCCTTAAGAATAAGAAACTAGTAAGACATTTGATGTATAGTATATTGTTACATATTGTGCAGCTCTAAATAGTTTTTGGTGGTGAAGCTGTTTCTTATAGATTTGTTTTTTGTAAAAAAGTCTTTATTTCTGGACAAAATAAAGATAAATCTCTACCTTAAACTCAAAATATAGAAAAAAATGATCATTTAAAATTATACATGAAATATTTTCATTCTTTTAACTCTGGTAATATTTGTATCTACTAGCTGAGAGTGAGAGAGCATCCTGTTTCTGGACCATTTGTTGAAGCTCTGTCAATGTAAGTGTTTGGCTTAGAAAGAGCAAGGAAGAGAACATAAATCAATGGAGTGAATCTTCCTTTTGTATAACCCTCAATGTATTGTTTGAAACCCTGGGCAACTATTTAGGCTTCTGTCCTTAATATTATCTAATTAAATTTTTTCTTTCCTTCCACATAGTATTAATTTATTTTTATGTTTATATATTTTACAGCATCTATAAAATTCCCTGCATAGAGTATCGATTTAAGTATGCAGTAAATACTTGATTTTCTACCTTTTTATCTTTTTGTTACATTAAAATTTCCAGCACTCAGGAGGCAGAGACAGGAGGATTGCTGAGTTCAGGTTTGCCTGGGCTACATAGAGAGCTCAGGGCCAGCCTGAACTACAAAGCAAGACCCTGTCTCAAAAACAAAACAAAACAAAACAAAATTTCCCTCTCAGTGTACTTTTTATGTCTGTTACTTTAATCTGGAAAGGAAGAAGGCAATGTATTAGGAAATTTTTTTTTTTTTGAGACAGGGTCCTGCTTTGTAGTTCAGGCTAGCCCTGAGCTCATGTGCCTAGGCAAGCCTCAAACTCAGCAGTTCTCCTGCCTCTTCCTCCCCAGTGCTGGGATTACAGGTGTGAGCCACCATGCCCAGCTGTGTTAGGAATTTTACACATGTCAAAAGTCATTTCTTTCTCTTTCAACTTCTTTTTTTTTGTGAGACAGGGTCTCGCTTTGTAGTTCAGGCTGGCCCTCAGCTCACTATGTAGCCTAGGCAAGCCTGGAACTCAGCAGTCCTTCTGTTTCTGCCTCCTGGGTGCTGGGATTACAGTCGTGAGCCACCACGCCTGGCACTGTGGTATGTGGTATTGATTGCTGGTGGGCGTGAGTCACCATGTCCAGCATTGTATGTGGTTACTGGGATCGAACTCAGGACCTTGCACTTGTGAGGCAGGTGCCAGAACCACTGAGCTAAATCTGTGGCCCCACTCTGTTTCAACATTTTAAATGTCTTAAAGGAAAGGGAAGTGATTCAGAGTCTTATTTAATATTTACTTATTAATTTAATAGCTATTTAATAAGCCTTCTATTGAAAACCTATAAACACTCAGATCCACATATACATGATACCTATGCATATACATATGTGTTAAGCCTATATTTTTTGGTGTCATGATTTAGATTTAAATGTTATAAAATTAAGATACTAAGGTGCTTTTTAAGGAAAAGTCATACTTTTTTGGAAAAATTAAAGCATTCTTTTACTTCCTGCCCTTTAAGAAAAGGGAAAATGAGCCAGGTGCAGTGGCGTATGCAATGAAAGATTCTGGGAAAATCACTAAAATGTTTGTAAATTGGTCTTGTGTGATCTTCAGAGAGTAATTATCTAATTGGATGTTTATTGTCTTTTGAGAAGAATAATCAGTAAAATTAATTTTGTCTTTTTACTTCTTATAAAATAGGAATGTTATTAGTTCTTACTCTGATGTCCAGGTAAGATTGATTATATTTTGTCTTCTTTTTAATAGCTAGAGTATACAGATAAATATTTATAGAAATGCTTTCTCTTAATTGCTGTTTTCATAAATATAAGGTTACTCGTTTATTATGACTAATTTTTTAGATTTAATAAAAAATTTGCTGTTCTTAGTTAAAAATACTAAGAAGCATCATGTAAGTTTAGTTATATAAAAATAGTTGTTTTAAGGAGTATTACTTCCTGATTCAGGTTTCTATGAAAGAAAAAATTGCAATGCTAATACAGATTTTTTTTTTTTTTTTGAGACAGGGTCTCGCTTTGTAGTTCAGGCTGGCTCTGAGCTCACTATGTAGTCTAGGCAAGCTTCGAACTCAGCAATCCTCCTGCCTCTGCCTCCCGAGTGCTGGGATTACAGGCGTGAGCCACCACACCCAGCTAATACAGATTATTAACAGATAATATAAACACATTAATGTCATTTTGTAAACTAATTATAAATGTGTTACAAATATGTAAGACATTAAGAAGCAAATGTATGCTTTGTTGTTCCTTTTTTTTCCCCAATAAATTACAGTCTGTTTACCTGACTTACCTCTCTACTTTCTTTGCTGATAGAGTTGGCTGGAATTGGGAAATAAACAGAGAGCAACTGCTGCTACTGGTATGAATGATAAAAGCTCCCGTTCTCATTCAGTTTTTACCCTGGTGATGACCCAGACCAAGGTATTTTTTGGTTGTTATTTTTGGAAGTAAGATAGTTTGTTTCCTCTTATTTTCTTTTGTAAATAAAAAGGTAAAAGTATAGTTGTATAACTCTACAAATATAAAAGGAGGTTCAGAAATAAAATGGTAACTAACTTTTGGTGTATATAACAGTATATTATTTAATCATTGTTATTTAAGTAATTATGGTATTGATATGAATTTATCAATAGATGGTAACATATTATCCATAACATATAGTAATTGTATAACCTTTGGGAAAACACCTGGAAATAAGAGATTTTTAAAACTTCAGCTATAAATGCCACTCTTTGTACCCCTATAAACATTTTAGTTTGTAATATTGCAGTTGCTTTACAATCGTACGTAACTCCACAAAATCTCTAACGAGTTTATGCCTTGAAAAAACTCTATCTCAGAGATAATCTTTAAAAGTTCTATAGTGTTTCATTAGCTATTATAATTCTTTAATTTTTTTGTTTTCTTGATTTGAAATGTTATATTGAGGATAATATTAAATGTTATATTACTTAATATAACTGATTAGCTATGGATTTTAAACTCTTTGAAGTCATTTTTTTAAAAATTTTGGCATAATCTAACCACTGTTCAATGTATGTATTTCAGTGACTGAATATTTACATATTATAAATTATTGCAGATTAAGAAGGGATGGTTTTAAAAATAAATTATTTATAATCTTCTATAACCTTTCCTTTTAAAGACTGATATTGATGACAAATCATAGAAGAACTTAAAAATTATTTTATTATTATTTTGCTGTAGACAGAAATTGTAGAAGGGGAAGAACATGATCATAGAATAACAAGCCGCATAAATCTGGTAGATCTGGCAGGCAGTGAACGCTGCTTTGCAGCTCACACTAATGGAGATCGACTAAAGGTAAAGGGAATACTTTCTCATTTTTTTTAAAATGAGGTTTTGTTTTGTGGCTCAGGTTGGTCCTGGGCTCAAGTGGTCCTCCTGCCTCTGTCCCAAGTAGTTAGGACTATAGTTGCATGGTTAGCACCTGCTTTATTCTCATTTTGATGAAATTTAAGAGGGCATTGTTTTTATGAGACTACAAACAATATTCTGGGCTGTTAAAATTGTTGTTAGCTATAGCTTATAGATTGCATTATTTATTTAAAA
>PVIC010038155.1:0-17683 GCA_004025085.1 Thryonomys swinderianus | reverse complement strand
GGCATTAATCTTTTCAGCAACTGAAACTCTTTGGGCTGTAAAATAAGTGATTCTTCTAGAGTCAAAACTTGTTTTTCAATTTTTTCTGTTCAGTTTTTTTGCTCCTCGTTTTTATTATAATCTGCCTAAAAGCACCGAGCAGTAGCCAAGCTACACCTGAAATATGGGCTTTCATGATATTAATCAAACCTATAGCCCTAATCTCAATCTTCCACACTTCCAGGACAGGGGCAAAATGTAGAAGATGTTTGTTTATCTGTTATAGAATTTAACATATACAGTTTCTAGTCGAAATGCCAGTGGTGTTCTTCTTATTCTGATCAGAAATCCCCTGACCTTTACTCTTCATATTATTATCAGAGTTTTGGTTCTGTGATCTCTGGCCAGAATTTCCCAGTGAGCTCTGCTTATAGCATTAAGTTTCCCCTTTCTCCAAAGCTTTCCAAATTATCCTCACAAACCAGTTGCAAAGGTTTTGAAAGCACATAGTCAAGTACAGTGGCAGTAAGAATTTTAACCCTTGTTCCAATTTTCTGTATTAGTTTTCCAGTCATTAAAACACAATATGTGACAGCCCAAAGTTAAAGGAAAATAGTCTCATAGTTTTGGGGGATTACATCCAAGGGAGAAACATCATGCAGAATAGGTGTGGTGGAGTAAATTGTAAGTTTCTGACTGCCAGGAAGTGGTAAGTAGAAGAGGGGATGAGTCCAGGGGCAGTATATATAATACCCAAAGTCACACCTCTATGACACACCCAGATATGTACCTAGATAACCCCTGAGATGGCTTCCAAGCTAATGAAAGAAGCACGATTAACAACCATAGTACTGATCATATATATATATATATTTTTTTTTTTTGAGACAGGGTCTCGCTTTGTAGTTCAGGCTGGCCCTGAGCTCACTACGTAGCCCAGGCAAGCCTCAAACTCAGCAGTCCTCCTGCCTCTGCCTCCCAAGTGCTAGGATTACAGGCGTGAGCCACAATACCTGGCCTGATTTTATATTTTAAAGGTTGTGTTCTTTTTCTCAGATCTATCCCATTATAACTATGAAACTTCTGTCGTGTCATTTCAACATCAGTTATCATCAGGTTTTCCTTTCTGTCCTAAATTACCTTAAAAGATGACTAAATCTATTCTATTGATTGATTCATCAATTGCTATGTAAATATGTTGTATTTAAAATAATTGATGGATAATGAATCTGAAATTATGAATTATATCCCAGACCCCTTATTTTTTTTGAAAACTGATTTCAACTTTAAGGTAATTTGTGTTTTCAACCACATCTAGAATTAATTTTTCAGCTTAAAGAAACAAAAAAATTAGCACTGTATTTATGAATAAATTTGAGAATTGATATTTTAATAATTTTGAGAACTTTACATTTGTAGTGTAGCTTCACATTTACTTAGTTTTTCTTTTCTTGTTTTAACAGTGTTTTTTAGCTTTCAAGGAGTAGATTTTTCATCTTTTGTCAGGTTTATTGCTAAGTATTTCATACTTTGGAAATGTTTATAAGTGGAATTATTTATATTTACTTATATTTTAAGGGTTCATTTCTAAGAAGTAGTGGCACAATTGATTTTCATATATCTATTTTGAACCCTGAAGGCTTACTAAAATCATTTTTATTCTAGTATCATTTGATCAACTTATAAAATTTTATATCTATAATATCATGTTGCCAGTAAATTGTCCATTTAAAAATTCATACTTTTATACTGCTTTTTTATTTGTTAGTTTTACTCCAGAAACTAGTAAGCCTTTTTTGAGAATTTCCCACTCCTTATTGAGGAGACATACAAGTCTTTTCTACAAATCCATGGTTTCTGAGTATGTGGTGGGTGTGACCTTTAATAATGATTTCTATTCTTTTTTTTTTTTTTTTTTTTTTGCTTTTGAGACAGGGTCTTGCTTTGTAGTTCAGGCTTGCCCTGAGCTCACTATGGTGCCCAGGCAAGCTGCTGCGAACTCAGCAATCCTCCTGTCTCTGCCTCCCGAGTGCTGGGATTACAGGCGTGAGCCACCACGTCTGGCATTGTGGTATGTGGTGTTGATTGTTGGTGGGCATGTCTCCATGCCCAGCATTATATGTGGTTACCGGGGATCGAACTCAGGACCTTGAGCTTGCGAGGCAGGCACCGGAACCACTGAGCTAACCCTCCGGCCCATGATTTCTATTCTTATCTGTGAATAGACAGACCTTCTCTAGTGAACATGGCAGGAAAGCCTGATCACTTTAAACCAGATACACCTGAGTTGTATCTCCAGGTTTGCATTTGTGGAATGGGATTAGAGTGAACCTAGTAATATGAGCATACTACAGTAGATCCATTTTTGTTGTACAAATATAATGTTGCTATGTGTATTTTGGATTATGTCTAATTCTGCAAATGGCTTTGTGTTCTGTAAAGTCTTACAAATGCCAAAAGTCTAATTGTGGCATTTCTGGCTTCCAAATGCATAAACAAACTTGTACACAGATGCAACCACATTAAATGTTATTAACAAAGTTCTGTCTAATTTAAAAGGGTATTGCCAAATGTGTTTCTAAAGGGAATGGCTGGTTTTTAATCTGTAGTGGAAATAAATCTCTCACTAAAATTTGAGGATACATTACCATGGTACTGTGTAGGGAGCAATGAAAGTAGATGAGTTGGCAATGAAATTTCATGCTTCGGGGCTTGAACTGCTTTTATAGGGGTTATAATGGGTTCTTCTGAAATAGGCGAAGGAATTTTTCTTGCCTTAAAAAGTCTAAAGTTATCCTTGTAGATCCTGGTCCAACCTGGACTTTCAAACAGACAGTAACAGACTTGTTAGAAAGAAATTTGACAAAGTTGCATCTTGCAAGTGGTATAGAAAAAGTAGGCTGCGAAAACTTTTGGACAAAAAGGAATCCATGAAATTATTTAGTCGGTATTCTTGCTCATCAGAGAGCGAACTGACATCTTACTTTTTCTCTGCATTCCACCAAGGGAAACATCTTTATTCACAGTCGCTAAGGTTTATCTCCTCGTCTCCAGCTCCACAGACAACAGCTGTGTTTAGAGGCCACAGAAGGGAAGACGTCAAAAAGAAACCAGTTAGGGACTCTCTTCTATGTACCAAAAATCTGCATTGTCTCTATACTGGAAACAGCTCACTGCCTTCCCATTTCCAGAAATATATGTTTGGAAAATATGGGTCCATGGTTAAATCATTGCTTATGTGAAAATTATTAATTTATTTTTAAATCCTTGTATTTCCTACTTGGTTCTGTATCCCTCATAATCAATTACAATTTTGTAATACATTCTATTGTATTTCTGAGAAGTTAGCTAACCAGATTTTTTGGGGCCTTTAGCAATTTTGACATTAAATATCAATGGTCTTTTATCTTAACAATAACAATATATACTAACATAGCATTTCTTTTAAAATTTATACTTGTTAATTGACTTTATTGATTTATTTTATACATACATTAGGATCACATTCAACACTGCAAATTTGTGCCTGTACATGACACATCTTGATTCTTACTTTTCCCCTATCCCCAGCCCTCTCTACAATCCCTACCCCCTATATATGAGTTTTACTTGTTTTTTACTCTCAATTATTTTTCCCTTCTTTACTTTCCCCTACCCATACTTTCTCTTTTCCTTTTGCATGTTTTCTTCCTATTTCATATTACTTATCATACATTTTGGTGTTCATTTACACCTTCAGTTTTTCATACTAGAGAAAGATATGGTGTTTACATATCTGTATACTATTTTTTTCACTTATGAGTATGTCCTCAAGATATATCCATTTGGGTACAAATCACTCAAACTTATCATTCATTATGGCTGAGTAATATTTCAAAAACCAGCATTCTTGCTGGGCGTGATGGCTCATGCCTGTAATCCCAGCACTTGGGAGGCAGAGACAGGAGGATTGCTGAGTTTGAGGCTTGCCTGGGCTACATAGTGAGCTCAGAGCCAGCCTGAACTACAAAGTGAGACCCTGTCTCAAAAAAAAAAAAAAAAAACAGCATTCTTAAGAGAATAGAACCATTCCAGGAATCTGTAGATTATTTTATCCTTTAATCTGTAAGATCATCTAGCATGTCTAAAAGTCTATAATGAGAACTTTCTTAAATAATATAAATACTCCTTGTGTTAAAACACTTTTCTTATGGAAAAGTGCTTTATATGACAAATATAACAGCAGCAAAGATTCCAATCAAATATGTTTCTTGTATTTTTATTAGTAAAGATTTGTCTCTATCATACCACTGTGCCTATTTTAAGATGTACTTAAATTTGTCATTGTAGGAAAGAATTTTATCTAAAAACTATAAATCATGGGCCGGAGGGTTAGCTCAGTGGTTCCAGCACCTGCCTCGCAAGCGCAAGGTCCTGAGTTCGATCCCCAGTAACCACATATAATGCTGGGCATGGAGACACTCCCACCAACAATCAACACCGCATACCACAATTCTGCACGTGGTGGCTCACGCCTGTAATCCCAGCACTCGGGAGGCAGAGACAGGAGGATTGCTGAGTTCACAGCGGCTTGCCTGGGCACCATAGTGAATTCAGGGCCAGCCTGAACTACAAAGTGAGACCCTGTCTCAAAAAAAAAAAAAAACTATAAATCATTACTTTGAAAAAGTGTCAACCTGAGTAATCTTACTGTAAGATACACATTTTTACCAGGTATGTTGTATTTTACACTCATATCCTGGCATGATTTTGTCATTTAGTCTTGACAGGCATGTATAATTTTTTTAAAAAGTTGTATCACTTTTGCAGAAAGTTTACCAAAAAGTCTGATTTTTTTTGCTCTCTCTTCTTCTATTATCTTCTTCAACTTCTTTAAACATACTACTGCAAGAGTATTATTGAGATGAATAGTTCTCAGTCAATGATGTGCAAAATCTATAAAATAATAATTATTGTTTATCTAGATTTTCATCAAATATAATATTCCCTGACATTAAAATAATCTTACACTGAGTCTGGAGTCAGAAACCACTGTGGACCTGTAGGTTTGGTAAACCTTAGTAACACTTCACCTCTCTGACCACCACTCAGGTCTGCCCTGCATTGTTCCTACAGTCACACAATCAGCCTCACTGCAAATCCCCCATCCTTCTAGCACTGGTCCTGACCCAGGCAAACACCCATCTGCTTCCTATGTGTGCAGAATGGAGGCACCTAGTTAGAATGTCACTGAGATGAGGAAAGATTTGAAAACAGCAGCACCGGAACAACTTAGATGGTTCTTTCATATAGGAGATTCTTCATAGAATCTTTAGAGATTCTTCAGAGCTCAGGAGACCAGAAGGTGGGTAAAGACCAGGTTTGGCAGGTTTCTGTTGGGAAGAAGGATGGTATTGGCTGCTGGACTCCAGAAGGTGTGTGTGATGGTTTGACTAAAAGTTTGTCTACATTTTGCTCATGTTCAGAGATGTGGCCAAAAGTTTCAAAGGTGCCAGCTGGAAAAGTAGAACTGGAATGTCTTAGACTGTTCTGTATGGGAGACTCTGGTCAGAGCTCAGACCAGACAGTTTGTAAAAAACCAGTCTGGGGAATTTCTGCTAGTGAACAGGACTATATTGACTGTTGCACTCCAGATGATATGTGTTTTGGCTTTAGGCAGAAAGTTCGCATGCACTTTATTCATGTCCAGATAGATTGCCTGCGACTGAGATTAGGGACATTGGATTAATACATCTTACAGAGAAATTTCAAAGCAGTTTAATATTGAGGCAGTGGCATGGCTACTGTTGGGAGCTTTTGGTCAGATCTGTGTTGCGAATCAAGAGCAGAGGGCCTAACAGAATGATTAAAAAATGGAGACATCTGGAGGATATACTAATAAGTGAAATCAATAGATCACAGATAGACAATTTCCGGATCTTCTCTTTGGCATGAACACCTGTAGATGCAAATGAGTTCTAGAAAGTAGGACAGCTTTTATAGAGTGGAATATTTCTATAGGAAACTTGGTATGGGAATATGATGAGGGGAAGGAATGGATATGATACAGAAAGAAAATAAAAGAACATGTATAAGGGGGGAGGAGGGGGGAGTGAGTGGGGATATGGGTAAAAATGAGAATTGACTTGTGGCATATACTGGTACAAATTTCCCAATGTTATATGTGATTTTGAGATGTATATAAATTGTACCAATAAAGAATTCAATTAAAAAAATTAAAAAAATGTCTTCTGTTTGGTCAGAAGGGAAACTCTGGTAAAGCTACAAAGATAGAGTAGAGGAGATCTTGATTGCTGAAAAGGAAAGAGAGAATAGAAAAGATGCCCTGAGGGCATCACAAGAAACAACAGAACTCTACCTTCTACAGCTTCAAAATTGCTTTGAGGAGGAAGCCCCAGAGAATCATGTTTCAGAATGGAAGTTTTTCCAGAATTTTTTCTAAAATAGTAGAGGCCTAAGGAATTTTTTCCAAAAATGGTGGCAGCCTAGGGAAGTTGTTCTAAAATGGCAGTAACCTAGGAAAGTTGTTTGAAAATGTCAGCAGCCTGGGGAGCTTTATCCAAAATGATAGATGCCTAAGGAAGTTGTTCCAAAATGATGGATGCCTAGGAAAGTTGTTTCAAAATGGCAGCACTCTGGGGAAATTGATCCAAAATGGCAGTAGTCTAGAGAAGGTGTCTTCCTAGTTTGTATGACGAAATAATAATTTCAACTGAGTTTAGAATAAGAAACAAAGAAATCTGAGTATATTATATTTGCCTTCTAGAGATGATTAGTTCTCTTTAAGTTGTCTAGATTTTAGCTGAGTTCAACAAACCATTAGTAATATATTTGAAATTTTATAATTTATCTAAAATAAATATAAAATATAAATTGAAAATATCTGCAATAAGTTATGCATGTGGAACTAATTTTCACAGCATATTATAGTTGAACTTTCCATAGAAATAAGAGAAATTTTATCAACTAAAGAAAATAATTTTTCTGAATAATACTACTTTTTTTTTATTTGTCTCAAATAGCTATAACAAATATGGTGACTGAATAACAAACTTTAAGGAAATTATCAGCCTTTAAGGAAGATCTTATTACTTTATTTTCTTTTTTACAAGTGACAATACACTTGTATTGTAATCTTATTAAATTGTTGAAAACTATCACAATAAAGAGAAATTAAATTAAATAATGCAGTGGTTTCAAAGAAGTATAGCCTCACATTGGCTTTTTGATAAATTCCCCTACTTTTGCTGTTCTGATTTCTGCTTAATCTATACTTTTTGTTTGTCTAACAAGCTGTGATACTCTTGTTTCAGCATGAAATTAATACTAATTTCATTAAAATATTGTACTCATTTTAGTAGTCTAGAAAAATATTGACCTATATTTTCATCAATAAAAAACATGATAAAAGATACAAAAGATTATCATAGAAGCATTTCTTATTAGCAAAAGCATCAATTCGAAGGAAACAGTAATGGTAAGAGATTTCATTTTAAAGTTTACTAAGGAACATGTTCCACAGACAAAGAGATAAAATAAGTTATGAGGGGTATTGCTAAGTCTATCTTTATGATATCAGAAATCAATAATAGATGACTACATGGAAACAAACACAGGAAGAATCCATTAAAGTTCAATTTGAAAATTTCCATTTGTTGCTCACCTTGAGAAGCTACATTGTTTAAATGTATTATTAGTTTATTTCCTCATTACAGCAGCATTTAAGAGAGCTTTTAGTTCATAAAATTCACTCCTAGTTAAAGTATAATTTAATTACTGTTCTTAGTAATCTTATTGAGTTGTGCAACCACCACCTCAAGCCAAATGAAGGGCTCATTCCAAAAGGACAGCTACTGCCCATTCTGTCCTCATTCTATCCTTCACATTCACATAATTGTTCAATCTGTTTTTTGTATAGATTTGACCTTTCTAGACATTTAAAATAAAAATAAGTGTACTATATGTGGTCTGGCTTCACCTGTTACCTCTCCTAATAAAATAACTGAGGTTGGATAGTTGACCAGAAGAAAAGACATTTGCTGAGTCCGCAGGTTTAGAAGCTAAGACCTCAGGATTGGGTGGCTGCTCAGGTCAGTGTTGGTAGGATCAGTGAGTTGCATCATGACACTGGTAGCACTTGCAGAAGAGACCTTACAGTGCAACAGGAAGCTAGAGAGGAATTCAGGCACCAAGATCACTCTTTTGATAACGACTTATCTTCATCAGAACTATCCAGGGTCCAGAGAGGCAACATCCCCATTGAACTGACCATTTTCCAATAGAATGTGCCTTTTAAAGGTTCTGCCATGTCCCAACAGCACCACATTGGTCACCAAATATACACCGCACATGCTTTTAAAGGACACATTTCATATCATATACAAGCCAGATCATTGGTTTGTGCATCTGTGTTTACTTACTGTATGAAGTTCAGCCATAATGCAACATGTATTAAAATACACTCCCATTGAGCAGTACAGTATTTGAGTGAACAAATATATATATCTTGTTTATGTATTTATCAGTGAGTTCAGCAACATTTTAATAATCTCCCCTTTTGACTTTTATAAATAATACTGCTACATACATTTATGTAATAAATCTTTGGTTGATAGCAGCTCTGTTTGTGATAGCCCAATTTGGAAAAAACCCAGATGCCCATCAAATGGAGACTGGATAAAGAAGATGTGGGTTTTTTTAAAAAAATAAAATGGAGTATTATTCTGCCATAAAGAATGACAAATTGACACACCTTGAGGACACACTAATAAGTGACATAGATATCAGATATGTAAGTGCTGTATCTTTTCTCTGGTATGAGAATCTGTAGATGTAAATGAGTTCTAGAATGTATGCTAGATTTTGTAAAATAGGGAATATCCAAAGGGAATTTTGTGTGGGAACGTAATGAGGGGAAAGAGTAAGTATGATTCGGAAAGAAAAAGAAATAGCATCTATAAAAGGGGTGGGGGTTGTGGGGTGGGTAGGGATATGGGTAAAAATGAGACTTAATTTCTGTCATATACTGGTACAAATCCCCCACTGTTGAGTGTGATTGTGAGCTGTATATAAAATGTACCAATAAAGAATTCAATTAAAAAATCTTTGGCTGAACTGCTCATTGTTAGTAAATGGAAATATAAAGAAATCCATCCTTCGTTTTGAACCCTTTGAGTTTTTTTAACTTGTTCTAGTAATATATTGTGAATTGAGCTAAGCTTCACAAAGAGTCATTTTCACTCACAGAGCACAGTTTCCTTTCTTTCTTCACAATCCCACTGAATTTTTTAAATTTACTCCACTAGCTAGGATTCATGACAAATTAGATGGGCCTTGTTCTGATATGAGGGGCTAAGCATTCGACTTTGCATCATGAATTTAACATAATGGTTCTGAGGTATGAAATTTCCCAGTTAAAGAAGCTTCTTTCTAGTCCAAGGTAGCAGGAAATTTTTATCACAAATGAATATTGAATTTTGAAAATACTTTTTCTGCTACTAAGGAGATTCCCATGTTGTATTTCTTACTGAGTTTGTCAACACAGAGAGTTACGGATTGATTTTTCAAAACTGAAATAGCTTTGCCTTCCTGGAATAAACCTATTTACCCATTATGTATTAACCTAATAGCATGTTGTATTGTTGTGTTTACTAATATTTTGGTGAGGATTTTGATTTTATGTTTCTGATGTACAGAGTTTTAGTCTTGTTTATCTGTCAGTAGTATCAACACAATTCAAGCATCCCACAAACCCTTTATCTTCCTCTAGTTTCAGGATTTGGTTATTATCCTTGATGACTATTCTTCTGCATATGTTTTATTAAAAGTCATCAGAGAATAAGTCTGGGCCTGGGATGGAATTCTAATTTTAGTATATGTGCTGCTGAAGTGAGCACCTGGGATGGAATTCTAGTTAATAAAGTTACTTCTATATTATAGATGAATTCATATACTATAGAATATATTGAATGAATCTTGGTTATTTTGCCTTTCTGGGATTTTTTTTTCAATTTATTTAAATGCCCTTTTTCACTTCTAGTATCACATTGTAACCTACTAATATTTGTAAGGTAATTCTTGCTGGATACTAATTTAATTAAATTAAATTTTTGTTATATTGTGATTTTATTTTCACTAAATCAAAATATTTTCTAAGCTTCTTTGTTATTATACTTGTGCACCATGAATAGATACTATTGTATTTTTGGTCTCATAGTTTCCTACTAGGAGTCTACTAATATTAACATCCTTGTTCTTTCAATACAAAGTGTGCAATTTTCTGGATATAATCTAAATATAATCTGGATATAATCTAAATTTTCAGTTTAATTTTCAGAAGCTTGATTATTATATGGCAATTTTTAGTAATTTTTATATACATACATATAATTTATATATATAATATTGCATATAATAATTATATACATATATATAATTTTTTGAGACAGGGTTTTGCTTTGTAATTCAGGCTAACCCTGAACTCACTATGTAGTATAGGCTGACCTTGAACTCACAGCAATCCTCCTGCCTCTGCCTCCCTAGTGCTGGAATTAAAAGCATGAGCCACTATGCCTGACTTTTTATAATTTTTGATTCTTACAATTTCTTCATTCCTGCAACTGAGCTTGCAATTTCTGACATTTACATTTATGTTTTTCTTTATTATCTCTCATAAAATAATTTATTTCAACTTGTATGCTTTTTCTGCCCAATAAGCTTTATCATTTATGAATATTTATAATCTCATTTTTATATATGCATCATATGAGACTAATTTTTAATAACAACTTTTTAAAGACATATTTATTCTTTTCTCTCTTATGCCTACTAGTTTTAGATTAAAAGCCTGACAGTATATAAAGACAACTCTAAATAAGGACTCACTTCAGGGTTCCGTTACTATACTGATTTGATTATTTAATATTTGTTTGTGTGGTTATAAATGAAAGAAATATTTTTGGATGTTCCACTTATGACTCAGTTTATGAAAACACTGAAAAAGAGTCTCAGAGATATTGAGTTTTCCTAATTGTTCTAGCCAGGTGTGATGGCATGTACCTCTAATGCCAGCACTCAGGAGGCTGAGGCAGGAGGATCATATTGAGATTGAGGCCAGCCTGAATGACACAATGTGAGACCCTGTCTCAAAACAAAACAAACAAAAAACCCAATTGTTTTAAACCTTCTTGCAAATGTAATGTTGGATATATTACATAACCATTTCTTTGCCCAAGAAGTTCAGCTTATTTACCTCACTGTGAGAATAGACCCTCACCTGTGTCCCTAACCTTCAGATTTTAATGATCCTATCCCTAAATATCAGATCAGATAAAGTTTTGAAGTGACTACTAAATGATTTTAGGTTATTCTCCACCATCATATCTATGAAGAACTAGTGAAAAATAGGGGGGACCCTTGAAAAATCCTACAATAGTTTGTGAATTGTGCTATTTCCCTAATTTGCACCTCACCCTCCTCTGCCTTTTAACAATTCAATAAGAGTTAGTCGGATTTACTTTTGACCTTTGTTCAAGTAAGCGATATCTTTGTCTGTTTTCTGTTTGTTTTGACTTTGTTCTGTTTTATTTCCTTTAGAATCCTATCAGAGATAATTTCTAAACTTCACAGTCCAACTCTAGTGATACTGTGAGTTCAGTTTTCTGATTAATTCAAGAAAAGCTATTTATTTGTAGTCTGTCTAGTTTCCTTCTCATGAGCTTGGAATGGAGTTTTTACTGGCATTCTTCATTTCTAGTTAATAACATGTTTAAAGCTATCATAATTGTTATTATTTTCCTTACCTCATTTTCTATTTCCTACAAGTGTTTCTTCTTAATCGCCTTGTGATTTTGTCTTACTTTTTCTACCTTATATCTTGCCTTTTGTTATTTTCCTGGGAATTTTTTTTCACAATTTATATTAGGCTTCAGATTTGTTACTGTAAATTTAATTTAAAATATTTGTGCTTTTGTTTGCTGATTGTTCTTTTATTTAAGAACCACTATGGCTATTTTGAACTGTTAGTCTCTTATAATTGTTTCCTTTCATATTCTCTGATTCTTCAAAGATGTTTGTCTCAAAACTTTTAGAATATACCATACTTCTTATAATTTTTTCCTGTCTATTCATCTTTAAGTAAGTGGAAAATACAGTGAAACTAATATATTATAAAGCCCACTCACTGGAAAAAATACAAAAGATATATAAAATGATATGTTTGAAGGCATTTTGCAAAGTAGAATACAATAAAATTATTTGATCCTTATTTTATTTATTTTTTATTTATTTTTATTTTGCAGTACTGAGGATTGAATTTGGTCCCTTATTCCTGAAATGTATGTACAGTACCAATTGAGCTAAATTCCCAGCCCTGATCCTCATTTTAGAAAAGACATTTAGAAAAATAAACCTATCATTCTTGGTTGAATTTCTTTTAAGAGTATCTATTTCAGAATAATATCTCCTCATCTATAAAGCTAATGCTTACCTTAATGATTTCTTCAGGTTAGGTGGGGAAGAATTGAAGAACAAAGAATGAATAGGCTAGAATTTGCTATACAACTTTATAAAAGAATGACTTTTTGCAGTAAAAACCTGCAATCCCAATACTCAAATGGCAAGTGAAAAAGGACTGTACATTCAAGATATCACACACACACACACACACGTGAAATGAAATATCATGCCATCTAATTAGCATTACAATTCTAAATTTAAATGAATCTTCGTGCTTAATATCATTCTTATCTGTGTCTTGCTTTATTTGTACAGTCAAGATTGAAAGTTTACTTGGAGCCTTGTGTGCATAAATGAGCCTGGCCCTCTCTGAGCTTTATTGTAGTTTCAATAACATGGTCTATTTCACAGATGTCATTGTCTACAGTTTTAGCTTTAGAGCATCTATTTTCCCCAAAGGGGACTTTCTCATGTCATAGAATCCATCATAGTAAATCTAAATACCTGAGAACTCTGGGTTCAAGCACATGTGACTCCCATGATTCATTGTGTGACCTCCACTTGGTCGCTTTGTGGCCACCAAAGTTGCCTGGACAGGGGGCCGGCTGCCCCTCCATCTACTCACTCAAACAGCCAAACACAGTCACCTCTGGTCTGCTCTGTTCACATACAGAGTAGCATAAAGATTCAATAACTCAACTTTTTGTTCTCGATTATTCAATCCTCAGGACCACTTTTTTTTTTCCACAGCTGGTGGTATCTAATAATGATAAACGCTGAAATTTTATAAACTCTTAAAAATAACTAGATTTTAAAGATTTTTGTTGATCTGCTCCAGGAGAGGTTCATCTACTACACAAAGCACTCCTCCCTGTGTGAAGTTTCAGTCATTATAATTATTTTCAAAATTATGAACATGAGAAGAATAAAAAGTGACTTTAGCCATCACATAAGTCTCCTATAAACAATCTTTATTAACATATTTTAAAGTTAATTTTAAAGTCAAGAAAAGGATGATCTGGTGGATTAAATTATAAATATATATACATATATATTTATACACTTCTATATAAAATACAACATAATGAATTGAGTTTAATTTGTACTTTTAAATCAGGACTGTGCTTAGATTAATATTTTTTCTTGATTTTTCATATTTTTTATTTTAATTGATCCCATCTCTGAAGTACATGGGTGGATCACGGACGACCTTTGGGGCTACGTCTGCTGTCCAGCTTTTTCTCTCCGCTACTGTTCCCATTTGTGTGCTCTAGTTGCCATGAACTGAGCAGAACTGTTCTGCCATGCCGTTTTACCAAGATGATTTCGCCTTGGAAACAGAGAACCACTTACCAAATCCTCCACAATGATGAGCCAACTAAACCATTTCCCCCTTTAAATTGTATGTGTTGGATATTTTATCCAACAAGATATAAACTAATAGGTAAGTTTAAATAGCTGCTTATAACAATAAAAATGAAAAAGTAAACGATTTTTCACTAAATTAGTTTTTGAACTTATATTTTTAGTCAGTTGGAAAAACATTAATATTTTGGATTCAGTTTCCTCTACATTATCAGATGTCTCCAACAGAGCCAATTATGATTAGAGAAAAGGAATAAGGCACTGAGAGACAACTGTGAGAACAACAGAAAGATAATTGTAATAATTTGGAAGATGACACAAAGATTCTCAAAAATACCAAAAGCAAAGTGTCTTTGAAAAATAACTGAAAACAAAGCAACATACACCTGCAGTAAATATCCATTGGGAGGAAAATTATTTGTTGTAAAACAATAGCCTACTCTTTGATAATCATCATACCTATATTGGAATAAAAGACATACATTTCTAAGTAGCTGGAAAATAGATTTCTTCTGATGTTACTCAGCTGAATGTTTTCCTAATCTCCAGGAACTGCCGAAAGTCATGTGGGATATTTGCTATAGGGGTCATCACAGTTCTTGGACTAGAAGAACCAGAATTCTAAAATTCCAATTGTCACCGTGTTTCTTCATTTACTAATTTAAGGTTGCAACATCTTATCTGAACAAATGGTAAAAATATGTAGACCGAAGACAATATATAACACCACCATAAAATGTAGTGTTTGGTTTTTTGGATAAAATAGTTGATGACCTGCAAAGCTTTGACAATTTTCTCTTAGAAAATATGTACTGATGGTCTTTAATTCCTACTTCTTCCTTAACCACACACAAATATAATCTGATAATTATCTGTATTTAAAAATTTGTAGCACTGGGCCGGAGGGTTAGCTCAGTGGTTCCAGCACCTGCCTCGCAAGTGCAAGGTCCTGAGTTCGATCCCTGGTAACCACATATAATGCTGGGCATGGAGACACGCCCACCAACAGTCAACACCGCATACCACAATGCCGGACGTGGTGGCTCACGCCTGTAATCCCAGCACTCTGGAGGCAGAGACAGGAGGATTGCTGAGTTTGAGGCTTGCCTGGGCACCATAGTGAGCTCAGGGCCAGCCTGAACTGCAAAGTGAGACCCTGTCTCAAAAAAAAAAAAGTAGCACTAATAATTTTCTCTCCGTTAAAACAGTTTATGTACTTTTAATTGCACATCAAGTCCATTAAAGTGCTAATTAGGGATTAAGGATAAATTCAATTTGCTGAGACTGGACATGTTATCAGAAAAGATAGCAGCAAAAGATAGGGCAGTGATTTAAAACCTCCCTTAATTCGAAGACATAAAAAGAACTAGCCATATTTCTTCAGAATTGTTTTATTTTGTAAATTCCCTTTTTGGTATGTTTAGACAGATTATCTGCAGGTTATAAAATGTTAAGGGTTGCATTTTGTGGTGCAACTTGTATTTTCTTTATTTCAATAACAAGAAATTTGTTAATATGGTCTTCTACTTGATGGTCACATAGTAAAAGTCAGAAGGTAAAACCTTCCTATCAGTTAAAATTCCAGATCTTCTCTTACCAAATAAATGGAGAGCATCAGACTCTCCCTTTTGCTGTCAGTATAAGCAAATTTCTTGGCCAAGTCTTTAAAATAAGAATAACCTATTTTGAGCTGTCTAAATTTCCTTAACATGTGTATGACTCTAAACATCTCTCTGTTCTGCTGATGATTTTGTTGAAAAGATGTAAAATCAGAATTGCTAAAATGGAAAAAGATAACATCAAATGCTGGCAAGGACATAGATTAGTGTTGGTACTTATATATCACTAATGAGACTGTTTATGCCACCATTTAAAATTCATTTTCAGGATGTCAGGAGGTGTAAACTATTCATATGTTGCTCATAATTTTTACAGGTAACTGATACATGGTTATCTATATATCTCTATATCTATATAGATATAGATGTATATGTATATAAACTTTGCAAAGGGCAAGTATGAAAACATTTGTAGCAACGTTGTCCTTAAAGTTGCAAAACTGGAAGTTAGTCATGAAGTGATAGCTACTTAGTTATAATGAATAAATAGAACACTATGCAGGATTATAAATTAACACACTCTAAGTTTAAACAGCACAATATTATGCATCACACAAACACAAAAAAATATTGTGAGTGAACCAAACAAGAACCCAAGAAACGTATCCTAAGATGATTTCAAAAGGATAAAATCAAAAGCAAAAATGAGTGCTATTTTTAGTTAGAAGCCAGCACAGAGGTATCATTAACTTAGTGAATAGTAACTAAAAGAGAGCTAAGTAGAGAAGGGATGATTTTATTTATAGGGTGCGAACTGGTTTCCTGGAGTCTTCAGTGCTTGTGAATCAGAAAGCCACACCTTATCTGTGCACTGTAGTATATTACACACTAGCAAAGGTTTTGTATAAAAGAATCACTTAAATTGTCCTTATCGCAATGAAGCACATATACAGCAATCTAATACGTAACATAATTAAGTATTGCATATAATATGTGTCATTATGAGTAAAAAAGAAACAAACATATTCTATACCCTAGAATTTACTCAACAACTATTTTTCTAAGGAAGAAGTAATTTTGTGATTTAAGGCAGTCACGACTATCATACTTTTCTCTACAAGTAACAGATTACCCATCATAATTAATTGATGTAATGAACTAATTGTATTTTAATAACAACATTTGGGTCATTAACCATTGTCTTCAAAATTATTCCTTGAATAAAAGGAGTACTGGAAATAAAAGCATTTATCCACATGAGTGACATACTCCAGCATAAATATCCATTAAATATTACATTCCTATGTGCCAGACTTGATCATCTTTGCAGAGTTTTAGGAATTCCTATCTGTTAAAAAAAATGAGTGTAGTATTTTATTCCTCTATGGGCATGATTAAATGATTTACAAATAATTATTTTACAAAAAAAAACCTGCCTTCCTGTCTAATCGGATGTAAGTGATCCACAAGTGCTAAAATTTGTCTGTAAATTATACTTCCCTGAAGAGGGATAAAGGCTCTGAATTATACTTCCCTGAAGAGGGAAAAAGCCTACAATTTTCAGGTGAAGAGAAAAACATATAGGCAATATGTGACTCCAAATATATGACTCCAAATCCTGGAAATGAGCATGATAAAAATTAACATAAAACCTTTGGGCCAGGGAAACTAGACCCTGGGTGTTCAGCTTTACATCTGCCTACAGAATCAAACTTTAAAATTCATTTGTTCCACATGTATGTATCAAACACCCTGTTCTAGGCCAGGGAATTTTAAAGAAATTGTTACTCTAACTAAGGTGCTCATCATCCTCATGTTCATAGTCCCATGAATAAATCATAGAATATGGCAGGAGGACAGTTGGGACCAGGAGATACGACAGATCATGCCAAGGGTCAAGACCAAAGCTACTGTGAAGCCGACTCCCTCTCAGTCACTTGCACTATTTTTTTTTTTTTTTTTGCATTCTGGGTGAGTATTTAAAGAAAACTAGGCTATGCGTTTGCACTATCCTCAGGGAAAAATTTTTCTTTTACATATCTTTAGTATTTTCACTACTTTTCTTAGAATGTCTACTAGAAAAATAATGATGTCTAAAACTTTAAACATCATAAAATATTTAATAAAAAAGAGTTTTTATGAGGTCCACCAGGGCCTATCAAATTACAGAAGAGTGTTCTTTTCTGTGGTACCTCAAATGGTTGTTCATAGTGTTTCGATTTCTAGACTTCCGGATTTGGTGAAATTATGGTTTTTAATTTTAAAAGATGGAACAGACAAATTCTCTTTTCATAAATAAATGCTTCTTAAAATTATATTTGAGA
>PVIC010038154.1:0-17731 GCA_004025085.1 Thryonomys swinderianus | reverse complement strand
GCGATCACAAGTCAACCAACGATAAATGCTGGCGTGGCTGTGGGGAGAAAGGTACCCTTCTCCACTGTTGGTGGGATTGCAGACTTGTGCAACCATTGTGGAGATCTGTGTGAGATTTCTCAGAAAACTAGGACTAGGGGTCCCATTTGACCCTGCTATACCCCTGCTAGGAATATACCCAAAAGAACTTAAAAACTCAATTGGAAAGACAGATGTACACCCTTGTTCATAGCAGCTCAGTTCGTGATAGCTCAATCTTGGAAACAACCCAAATGTCCATCAACTGGAGAGTGGATAAAGAAGATGTGGTTTTTTTACAAAATGGAGTATTACTCTGCCCTAAAGAATGACAAGATCGATCCATTGAGGTGCAAATGGAGACATCTGGAGGATATACTAATAAGTGAAATCAATAGATCACAGATAGACAATTTCTGGATCCTCTCTTTGGCATGAACACCTGTAGATGCAAATGAGTTCTAGAAAGTAGGACAGGTTTTATACAGTGGAATATTTCTATAGGAAACTTGGTGTGGGAATATGATGAGGGGAAGGAGTAAATATGATACAGAAAGAAAATAAAAGAGCATGTATAAGGGTGGAGGAGGGGGGCGTGGGTAGGATATGGGTAAAAATGAGAATTAACTTGTGGCATATACTGGTACAAATTTCCCAATGTTATATGTGATTTTGAGATGTATATAAATTGTACCAATAAAGAATTCAATTAAAAATAAAGTTTGTTCTTCAAAGGTCCTTTGAAACCAATGGGATGTAGGATAACAGCAGGTTTCTCCACCAAACAAGGAGGTGAAATTCAGAACGTTTTGCCTTAAACTCAGTTTCAGAAACGATATAGACATGTACACCCTGCACTCTGTAACTATTTTTTTTTTGATCAGGGAAACAATAATTCATTCCTGAAAACTCAATTGAAAACAATGTGAATGTGTAGCATAAGAGGACATTTCTCCACCCAACAAGGAGCTGGAACTCAAAACGTTCTGCTCTGAACTCAGTTTCTAAAACGGAACTGACAAGTGCATCCTGCACTCTGTAACCCGTGTTTTGCGGCAAAAAAAAAAAAAAAAAAAAAAAGTTTGTTCCTTCTCACCTCCATCGAAGCCAAGGGAATGTGTAGCATTACAGGTGTTTTCATCACCAAATAAGGACTTTTAACTCGGAACGCTTTGCTGTGAACTCAGTTTCACAAACTGAACTGACATATACACCCTGCATTCTGTAATCCTCTTTTTCCAGAGAAACAAGTTTGTTCTTTCAAGCACAATTGAATGCAAAGTAAATGTACAGCATATCAGGACATTTCACCACCAAACAGGAAGCTAGAACTCAGAATACTCTGCTCTGAACTCAGTTTCAGAAAATGAATTGACATGAACTCCATGCATTCTGTTCCATCTGTTCTGCCATAGAAACAACAGTTCATTTTTCCAAGCTTTGTTGAAAGCATTGGGAATGAGAACGATAACAGGAGGTTTCTCCAACAAACAAGGAGCTTGAAATCAGAACATCTTCATGTGAACTCAGTTTCAGAAACTGCATTGCACGTTACACACTACACTCTGTGACCCTATTTAAGCCACAGAAACAACAAATTATTCCTGTAGGTTGATACTGCCTAAGGTAAAACAAGGCATGTCTGGAAAATATCACATTTTTTATACAGACAAACATAGAAGCACCACATCTATTATTCAAGTGGATACACATTTAAGTGAAAAACAGCCCAGTGCTTCCTTTGGAGAATCCATGCCCTAGGAGTGCATTTTGAAGGCTTGATTTCTCCATTTTTTTGGAAGGCCCATTGAATAAATGGGACAAAGAATAACAGGCATTTTCTACACAAAACAGGGAGCAGAAACTCTGAAAGTTTTGTAATGAACTCAGGTTCTGAAACTGAATTGACATGTACACCCTGCATTCTGTACCGCCACGTTTGCAGGAGAAACATCAGTTTCTTACTACAAGCTGTTTTGAAATTTATGTGAATGAGCAGCATAACAGGAATTTTGCCCATCAAACAAGGAGCTGGAACCCAGAACGTTTTCATGTGAACACAGTTTAAGAAACTGCATTGAACTTTAAACCCTGCACTCCATGTCCCTCTTAATGAAACACAAACAACAGTTTATTCCTGTAGATTCCCTGTGCCTAAGGTATAACAAGGCCTCTGTGGAAAATAGCACTCTCATTGTTCAGAAAAACATAGGAACACCAAATCTATGGTTTAAATGGATATATTCTAATGAGATAGACACACAGCACTTGCTTCACAGAGTCTCTGCCCTACAAGTGCAGGTTGCAGGCATGATTTCTCCTTTTCCTGGCAGGCTCCATTGTAGCCAGTGGAAAAGAGTCAGATAACAGGCTATTTCCACATTAAACAAGGTTCTAGACTCAAAACAATTACCTGAGAACTGAGTTACATAAATTGAATTGACATGCACACCCTGCACTCTGTATACCCCATTTTGCCCGAGAAACCAAAGTTTGTTCTTGCCAGCTCCTTTGAAAGCAATGGGAATGTGAAACATAACAGAACATTTTTTCTCCAAAAAAAAGGAGCTTCAAATCAGAACGTTTTCATGTGAACTACGTTTCAGAAATTGCATTACGCTTTACACACTACACTCTGTGTCCCTAGTTATGCCATGGAAACAACAGATGATTCCTGCAGGTTCCCTATGCCTAAGGTATAACAAATCATCTCAGGAAAATATCACACTGTTTGTAGTTGAAAGCATACGAGAATAACATCTATTATTCAAATGGATACACTTTAAAGAGAAAAAAGCACAGTGCTTCCTTTGGAGAACCACTGACCATGGAGTGCAATTTGCAGGCCTGATTTCTCCATTTTTCCGCAGGACCATTGAATCAATGGGAGAGTGAAGAATAACAAACATTTTCTAAAGGAAACTAGGAGCAGGAACACAGAAAGTTCTGCAGTGAATTCAGATCCTGAAACTGAATTAACAGGTACACCCTGCATTCTGTACCCCTACATTTTCCAAAGAAACAACAGTTTCTTATTACAAGCTGTTTTGAAATTTATGTGAATAAACAGCATAAGAGTTCTATCCACTAAACAAGAAGTTGGAACCCAGAACGTTTTCATGTCAACTCAGTTTTAGAAATTGTATTGCACTTAAAACGTACAGTATGTGTCCGTATTTGTAACACAGAAACAACACTGTATTCCTGCAGATTCCTTCTGCCTAAGGAATAGCATGGCCTCTGTGGAAAATTTCACTCTCATTATACAGACAAACATAGGAAAACCAAATCTATCCTTTAAATACATACATTCTAATGAGGTAGAAGCACAGTGCTTGCTTCACAGTATCTCTGACGTACAAGTGCAGGTTGCAGGCATGATTTCTCCATTTCCTGGAAGGCTCCATTGTAGCCGAAGGGAAAGTGTGGGATAACTGGTGCTTTCCACACAAAAAAAGGTTCTAGACTCAAAACGTTTTGCTGAGAACTCAGTTACATAAACTGAATTGACAAGTAAACACTGCACTCTGTAAACCAAATTTTTCCAGAGAAACCACAGTTTGTTCTTGCAAGCTTCTTTGAAAACAATGGCAATGTGTAGCATAACAGGACGTTTTTACAACAAACAAGGCCCTGGAACACAGAACATTTCGCTGTAAACCCAGTTTCAGAAAATGTACTGAGAGGTATGCCCTACACACTATACCCCATTTTTACCAGAGAAATAACAGTTTATTCCTGCAATCTCCATTGAAAACAATGGGAATGTATAGCATAACAGGAGGTTTCTCCACCAAACAAGGAGCTGGAATCAGAACGTGATCATGTGAACTCCATTTCCCGAAAATGCATTGCACTTTACACACTACACTCTGTGTCCCTACTTATGCCACAGAAACAACAGATTATTCCTGCAGGTTCCAAGTATCTAAGGTATAGCAAGGCATCTCAAGAAAATATTGCACTCTTTGTACAGACAAGCATAGGAGAGCCACATCAATTTTTCAAATGGATACACTTTAAAGAGAAAAAATAACAGTGCTTCCTTCAGAGTATCCCTGTGATATGAGTGAAATTTGCAAGCTTGATTTCTCCATTTTTCCCCAGGCCCATTGAATCAATGGGAAAGTGAAGAATAACAGGAGTTTTCTACAGGGAACAAGAAGCAGGAAGTCAGAAAATTTTGCAGGGAACTCAGTTCTGAAACTGAATTGACATGTACACCCTGCATTCTGTACCCCCAGGATTGCCAGAGAAACAAGAGTTTGTTATTAAAATCTCTTCTGAAATTAAAGTGAAAGAGCTGCATAACAGAAGGTTGCTCCACCAAACAACGAGCTGGAACCCAGAACGTTTTCATGTGAACTCAGTTTTAAAAACTGTATTGCTCTTATATACTACACTCTGTGTCCACATTTAGGACACAGAAACAACAATCTGAATTCCTGAAGATTCACTGTGCCTAAGGTAGAACAAAGCCTCTGTTGGAAAAACAGCATTGTCATTGTAAAGAGAAACATCAGAAAACAAAATCTATGGTTGAAATGGATACACTCTAATGAGATAGAAGCACAGCGGTTGCTTCACAGAGTCTCTGTAGTACGAGTGCAGGTTGCAAGCATGATATCTCCATTTGACAGCAGGCTCCATTGCAGCCACTGGGAAAGAGTGGGATAACAGGTGATTTCCACACAAGAAAATGTTCTAGACTCAAAACGTTTTGCTGAGAACTCTGTTATATAAATTTTATTGACATGTACACCCTGCACTCTAAACACCCAATTTTGCCAGAGAAACCACAGTTTGTTCTTGCAAGCTCCTTTGAAAACAATGGGAATATGTAGCATAATAGGACGTTTTTACACCAAACAAGGAGCTGGAACCCAGAACGTTTCGCTGTGAACCCACTTTCTGAATCTGTATTAGATGATGCCTTACACTCTGTACACTGTTTTTTACCTGACGAACTACAGTACATTACTGCAAGCTCCACTGAGAACAATGGGAATGTGTAGCATAACAGGAGGTTTCTCCAGCAAACAAGGAGTTGGAACCCAGAACCTTTTCATGTGAACTCTGTTACAGAAAATGCATTACACTTTACACTCTACACTCTGTTTCCCTATTTTTCCAGTAGAAACAACAAATTATTTCTGCAGGTGTTCCATGTGTAAGGTATAACAAGGCATCTCAGGAAAATATCACAGTCTTTGTCCAAACAAGCATAGGAGAAAAAAAATCTATTATTCAAATGGATACCCTTTAAAGTGAAAAAAGCACAGTGCTCCCTTCGGAGAATCCCTGCCCTAGGAGTGCAGTTTTCAGGCTTTATTTCTGTATTTTTCCACAGGCCCATTGAATTAATGGGAAAGTGAAGAATAACAGGCATTTTCTACATGAAACAAGGAGAGGATCTCAGAAAGTTTTGCACTGAACTTAGATTCTGAACCTGAATTGACATGTACACCCTACATTCTGTACCCCCACGTTTTGCAGAGAAACAACAGTTTCTTACTACAAGCTCTTTTGAAATTAATGTGAAAGAGCAGCATAACAGAAGTTTTCTCAACCAAACAAGGAGATGGATCACAGAGCGTTTTCATGTCAACTCAGTTTTAGAAATTGTATTGCACTTAAACGGTACACCCTGTGTCCGTATTTATGACACAGAAACAACAGTGTATTCCTGTAGATTCCTTGTGCCTAAAGAATAACATGGCCTCTGTGGAAAATACCACTCTCATTATACAGACAAACATAGGAAAGCCAAATCCATGCTTTAAATATATACATTCTAATAAGGTAGAAGCACAGTGCTTGCTTCACAGTAGCTCTGACGTACAAGTGCATGTTGCAGGCATGATTTCTCCATTTGCCAGCAGGCTCTATTTTAGCCAATGGGAAAGAGTGGGATAACAGGTCATATCCACACGAAACAAGGTTCTACACTCAAAACGTTTTGATGAGAACTCAGTTATATAAACTGAATTGACATGTAAACCCTGCACTCTGTACACCCAATTTTTCCAGAGAAAACAGTTTGTTCTTGCAAGCTTCTTTGAAAACAGTGGGAATGTGTAGCATAACAGGACGCTTTTACGCCAAAAAGGAGCTGGACTTCAGAACATTTTCCTGTGAACCCAGTTTAAGAAACTGTATGGAGAGGTATGCCCTACACACTCTACCCTGTTTTTTACCAGAGAAACAACAGTTTATTCCTGCAAGTGCCATTGAAAACAATGGTAATGTGTAGAATAATAGCAGGTTTGCCCACCAAACAAGCAGCTGAAAATCAGAACGTTTTCATGTGAACTGTTTCCAAAAATGCATTGCACTTTACACATTACACTCTGTGTGCCTATTTATGACACAGAAACAACACATTATTTCTGCAGGTTCCCTGTGCCTAAGGTATAACAAGTGATCGCTGGAATATATCACATTCTTTATACAGACAAACATAGCAGCACCACGTCTATTATTCAAATGGATACACATTTAAGTGAAAAAAAGCCCAGTGCTTCCTTCGGAGAATCCCTGCCCTAGGAGTGAAGTTTGCAGGCTTGATTTCTCCTTTTTTATGCAGGCCTATTGAATCAATGGGACAAAGAACAATAACAGGCATTTTCTACACTAAAGAAGGAGCAGGAACTCAGAAAGTTTTGCAGTGAACTCAGGTTCTGAAACTGAATTGACATGTACACCCTGCATTCTGTACCCCCACGTTTGCCAGAGAAACAACCATTTCTTACTACAAGCCCTTTTGAAATTAATGTGAAAGAGCAGCATAACAGGAGGTTTCTCCACCAAACAAGGAGCTAGAACCCAGAACGTTTTCATGTCAACTCAGTTTTAGAAATTGTATTGCACTTAACCCATACACTGTGTCGGTATTTATGACACAGAAACAACAGTTTATTTCTGTAGATTCCTTGTGCCTAAGGTATAAAAAATCCTCTTGGAAAATATCACTCTCATCGTACAGACAAACATAGGAAAGCCAAATCTATGGTTTAAATGGATACACTCTAATGAAATAGACGCACAGCACTTGCTTCACAGAGTCTCTGCCCTACAAGTGCAGGTTGCAGGCATGATTTCTCCTTTTGCTGGCAGACTCCACTGTAGCCAATGGGAAAGTGTCGGATAACAGGTGATTTCCACAGGAAACAAGGTTCTAGACTCAAAATGATTAGCTGTGTGGGGAGTCAGCAGGAGCCACAAAGACAGAAAACACAGTTGTAAAACTGTCTTCTAGCTGATAAGCCAAGATGACAGGAAGCAGACTTGTAAAACATCCCCCTAGCTGGCATGCTAAGATTGTAAGAAAGTAAAAATGAGATAAGGACAGAGCAAAGCCTGAGGTCAGCCTGCAGTCAGCCGGAGTCCCCCGATCTGTGAAATTCCACCTTTCCTCCCTGCTCTATATATGTTACCATCCTACTTGCAATAAACAAGACTTGATCAGAAAGTCTGTCTTGTCTCCATCCTTTTGCACCCTCCTATTCCTCCCTTTGGTTTCCAAGTACGAGCTCCTGTTGACTGTCCCGCATCCCAGGACAACTAGCACCCAACGTGGGGCTCAAGCCTGCGCTGCCACGGTGTCGAGCATTGTCCTAAGAAGAGTGAGGGCTGTCCAGCCAATGAAAATATTTGTCAGTGCGACACCACCCGAGTACACCATCTGAGGTAAGTGGACAACACCTTGATGGAAGAGTAAGAATTAAGCTCTAGTACTTCATTTTCAAGAGATAAAGACTAGAAGATTTTGGGGCACATAAGGGTAAGGGATCTATTGGTTTTTGACCACAAAAAAAATATAAGACAAGAAATTAAGGTTCAAGAGAAATTTATACAGGGTCTAAAAGACTCTCTACGAATGCAAAAGGTCAAAATAAAAAAAAAAGGACTTAGTTCATTTTTTTTTCAAGTTTCTGACAGATGTCTGTCCCTGGTTCCCACAGGAAGGTACAATAGATGAAAAAAGATGGGAATGCATGGGGAAATGCCCTTAATGATTATTACAGGTTTTTCAGCCTGGAAATGTTCCCCGTGACTGCCTTTTCCTATTGGAATATTACTTATGAAACCTTAAAAGTCCATCATCATGACGAAGATGTCCAACAGGTGGTAAAAGAGGGAGAGTCTTTCCTAAAAAGGGAACTCAGCTGTGGTTATTCTTCCCTGGAATAGGCCCACAACAGAGGGACTCTGTTTCTATAACCATGCCCTCCCCTGGTGAAGGACCTACTTCGCCCCCTCTTGCCTCACAGAGTTTACCCTTACCTCCTGACAAGGTTGATTCCTCGGCCTCCCCAAAATGCCCGCAAAGGATTTATCCATCTTTGAGGGCCTTTCACTCTAAAATTAGGCATAACAATGATGGTGAGTTGGCTCCTGAGGAAAAAGCTGATCTTGAGAAGGAAGCTGCCAGATATCACAGTGAGGATGGGCCGTCCCTGCTCTTGGGGCCTTAGCCCTCACCTCAACCCCCTCTGTATCATGTCTAGATGCCCCTTTTTTACGTATGAGGCATCAACAAAAAGAGAGTATGATCTACCTAGGGACATTCCATCTCAAAAAGAGGTGGCTTTTCAGGTTCAAAGGCTCTGCCAGACTCTCCAAATTAAAAGGGGAGAGCTAGAGTTATTAGAACAGTTTTGAAGGCTAGATGCAGATTTGACCTCTTTCAAGACTACCATTGAAACCCCCTCCCATGTTCCAGCCCCCACTCAACCCTCTGGGGCTGCACATAAGAAAACTTTTCAGTTGTCACCTTTAAATCTTTTCCCAGTTGTTGAAACCCCAGCTCAGGGTGAAGACAGTGAAGAGGAGGGAAATCCTGTCAGAGAATATAAGTGCCTGGGTTCAAAACTTTAAAAGAGCTGAAATCGGCTGTGGTTCAATATGGCCCTGTTGCCCCTTTTACACTAGACATACTGGACACCTTGGGGGATCTTTGTGTCACGCCAAATGATTGGTACCACCTTACAAGAGCCACTCTCTCAGGGGGAGAATTTGTTTTATGGAAGTCCGCATTTTCTGAGGCCTGCAGGTCAACTGCCCGACGTAACCAGGAAAATGATAGAGGGAGAGTAGTCTGGCCTTTAGAAATGTTGCTTGGGGAAAAACCTTATGATACTAATGACCATCAGACTGAGTACCCCTCTGGGCTATATGATCAGATACAAAATGCCACAGTTAAAGCCTGGAGAAAACTCCCTCAAAAAGGGTCGGCTACCACATCCCTGACAAATAGACAAAGACCTGATGAGCCTTATTCTGACTTTGTCAGCCACCTTACCAGCAGAGCTGAAAAAATCCTCCACGTTTCTGAAACCAAAAGAGAGTTCGTTAAACCAAAGGCCTTTGAAAATGCTAATTTTGCTAGCAGAGACACTATACACCCTCACTGGAGGAGGGACACTCTTTCAGACTATATTTGGCTCGGTTCAGATATAGGCGCTTAACATCGCCTAGGTTTAGCTATCGGCATCACCTTAAAAAACATAATGAATATTCCTTCGCTGCAGGGCAAATGCTTTAATTGTGGCCAAGGAGGACACCTTGCAAAAAAACTGTCCGGCACCCAACCAAAACAAAGGCAGGCCCCCTAGCCTGCTCTACAATAGAACTGATTTTTGCATATCAGTACAATTGATTCTGCGCCCCACCTACTATACTGATAAACAGTTTTCTCAAATCTGGCTCCCCCATAATGATAATGAACTTCTAAGACTAAAAAGGGAGCCAAGCTCCGCAGTTACCCTGTCAGTGCATTTGGGCCTCGGCGCCATGGCTACCGGGGTTGGAATAACTTCTCTTGTTCTTTCCAGTAAATATTATTCAGAGCTTCAGGTGTCTATTAATGAAGACATTGAGCACCTAGAAAACATGGTCTCTCACCTGCAGAAATCCGTAACGTCCTTGTCCAAGGTAGTCCTCCAAAACCACAGAGGGCTAGAGCTGCTCCTATTTCAGCAAAGATTGTGTGCCACTTTAAAAGAAGAGTATTGTTTTTATATAGACCACTCTAGGATAGTCAGAGATTCTATGGCTAAGGTACGAAAAGGACTAGAAAAAGAAGGAGGCAAGGAGAGAGTGAACAAAGCTGGGTTCAGGTCTGGTTTGCCACTTCCCCCTGGCTGACCACTGAGCTCCCCTCCATTCTGGGCCCCTTCATAGGCTTGCTGCTCCTTCTGTCTTTTGGTCCATGGGCTTTTAGAAAACTCACAGAGTTTGTCAAACAACAAATTGATGCCGTGATGGCTAAATGTATCCAGGTCCATTATCACCACTTAGATCTGACAGACCGGGGATAGACCAAAGATTATCCCTCTCTGTAGGAAGCCAACCGCTAATGAGGTAACCAACTGCCAATGACAGGTAAGATTTTCTTGAGCAAAAATGGTCTCTATTCCAAGGCTGGTAGTCAATGACGGGTAAGGACGCTCTCCAAACAGGACCAACCTAAGACAGGGCATGATTGCAAGATTTTCATATGCCAATGATGGGTAAGGCCCGGAGTGCAGGAGTGCCAACCTAAGACAGGCACAGCCTAAGGGCAGTCTGCTGCTTTCATAGCAGACATGCTCAAAGAAAACAACCTAAGAGAGGCTTGGTGGTGCTTCAGATAGCCCTAATACTAAATTTTAAAAAAGAAAGGTCTAAATTTTATAATAAGGAAAGGTGACCTGTGGGGAGCCAGAAGGAGCCAGGAAGACAGAAAGCAGAGTTATAAAACCGCCTTCTAGCTGATACGCCAAGATGACAGGAGGCAAGCTTGTAAAACAGCCCCCTAATAGGTATGTTAAGATTGTGAGAAAGTAAAAGTGAGATAACCATAGTGCAAAGCCTGAAGTCAGCCTGCACTCAGCTGGAGTCTCCCCCCTCTGTGAAATTCCAACTTTACTCACTGCCTTATATATGTTGCCACCATACTTGCAATAAACGAGATTTATCAGAAAGCCTGTATTGTCTCCATCCTTTTGTGCCCTCCTATTCCTTCCCTTGGTTTCCAGGTAAGAACTACTGTTGACTGTCCCACAGGCAGGGACAAGCTGAGAACTCAGTTACATAAATTGAATTGACATACACACCATAAACTCTGTACAGCCAATTTTGCCAGAGAAACCAAAGTTTGTTCTAGAAAGCTCCTTTGAAAACAATGGGAATGTGTAGCATAACAGGACATTTTTACTCCAAACAAGGAGCTGCAAATCGGAATGTTTTCATGTGAACTCCGTTTGAGAAATTGCATTACTCTTTTCATACTACACTCTGTGTCCCTATTTATGCCACGGAAACAACAGATCATCCATTCAGGTTCTCTGTGCATAAGGTATAACAAATCATCTCAGGAAAATATCACAATATTTGTAGATGAAAGCATAGGAGAACATCTGTTTTTCAACTTGATACACTCTAAAGAGAAAAAAGCACAGTGCTTCCTTTGGAGAATCAATGATCCAGGAGAACAATTAGCAGGCTTGATTTCTCCATTTTTCTGCAGGCCCATTGAATCAATGGGAAAGTGAAGAATAACAGGCATTTTCTA
This sequence comes from Thryonomys swinderianus, assembly GCA_004025085.1. Lineage (NCBI taxonomy): Eukaryota > Metazoa > Chordata > Mammalia > Rodentia > Thryonomyidae > Thryonomys > Thryonomys swinderianus. The sequence goes on along the minus strand of PVIC010038154.1, from coordinate 6,156 downwards.
CACGAAACCAGGAGCAGTATCTCAGACAGTTCTACAGTGAATTCAGATCCTGAAACTGAATTGACAGGTACACGCTGCATTCTGTACCCCCAGGTTGGCCAGAGAAACAACAGTTTCTTACTACAAGCTGTTTTGAAATTTATGTGAATGACCAGCATAACAGGAGTTTTGTCCACCAAAAAGGAGCTGGAACCCAGGACGTTTTCATGTGAACTCTGTTGAAGAATCTGTATTGCACTTTAAACCCTACACTCCATGTCCCTCTTAATGACACAGAAACAACAGTTTATTCCTGTAGATTCCCTGTGCCTAAGGTATAAAAAGGCCACTGTGTAAAATATCACTGTCATTGTTCAGGCAAACACAGGAACACCAAATCTATGGTTTAAATGGATACACTCTAATGACACAGAAGCACAGCGCTTTCTTGGCAGAGTCTCTGGTCTACCAGACAATGTTGATGGCACGATTTCTCCATTTACCGCCAGGCTCCCTTGTAGCCAATGGAAAAGTGTGGGATAACAGGCAATTTCCACACAAAACAAGGTTCTAGACTCAAAACATATTGCTGAGAACTCAGTTACATAAACTGAATTGACATGTACACCCTGCACGCTCTACACCCAATTTTGCCAGAGAAACCACAATTTGTTGAAAACAATGGCAATGTATAGCATAACAGGACTTTTTTACACCAAACAAGGAGCTGGAACTCAGAATGTTTCGCTGTGAACCCAGTTTCAGAAACAATATTGATATGTATGTCCTACACACCATACCCCATTTTTTACCAGAGAAACAACAGTTTATTCCTGCAATATCCATTGAATACAATGGGAATGTGTAGCATAACAGGAGGTGTCTCCACAATACAAGGAGCTGGAAATCAGAATGTTTTCATGTGATCTCCCTTTCAGAAAAGGCATTGTACTTTACACACTACACTCTGTGTCCCTACTTATGCCACAGAAACAACAAATTATTCCTGCAGTTTCCCCGGGCCTAAGGTATAACAAGGCATCTCAGGAAATTATCACACTCTTTGTACAGAAAAGCATAGGAGAGCCAAATCTATTATTCAAATGGAGACACTTTACAGAGAAAAAAGCACAGCGCTTGCTTGGGAGTATCCCTGCCCTACAGTTCAGTTTGCAAGCTTGATTTCTCCATTTTTACCCAGGACCACTGAATAAATGGGAGAGTGAAGAATACCAGGAATTTTCTAAGGAAACAAAGTTCAGGAAGTCAGAAAATTTTGCAGTGAAATCAGGTCCTAAAACTGAATTGATATGTACACCTGCATTTTGTACCCCAAAGTTTTGCGAGAGAAACAAAAATTTGTAACTACAATCTCTTCTGAAATTAAAGTGAATGAGCATCCTAACAGGAGTTTTGTCCACCAAACAAGGAGCTGGAACCCAGAAAGTTTTCATGTGAACTCAGTTTAAGAAATAGTATTGCAGTTTCTGGCAGACTGAAGGTCGCCCACCAGCCCACTGTATCCTGGGAGCGGCCTGCAGACTTGGCTGCCAGGCAGGGAGTGGCCCGCAGACTCGGCTGCAGGGCACCATCTGTTTTCGGCGGACTGAAGGCCACCCACCGGCCCACTGTATCCCAGGAGCGGCCCACAGACTGAGCTGCCAGGCAACATTTGTTTCCGGTGGACCGAAGGCTGCCCACCGGCCCACTGTATCCCTGGACTGGTCTGTGGACTCAGCTGCAGGGCACCATCTGTTTCCAGCGGTCTGAAGCCTGCCCACCAGCCCACTGTATCCGGGAGCTGTGCAGTGATGAGTCAGGTACGGACCCTGGGTGCTAGCCACACCACAGAGGGTTGAGGGCCTCCGCCCAGTCCCAACCCCACCCTGGAGCTGTGTTGTGAGGACCCAGGTCCTAGAGGAGCTGGAGCCATCTCCTGCATCCCGCCATAGGAGGCGTACTCCTGGAGCCGCACTGAGAGACCAGGAAAGATTATAGAAAAAGAGGGGAATCTAGCTTCTATTTTGCCATCTACTCCTAGATCCCTCTATTCACTCTTGTTCCCACACCCTCTCCTATCTTGCTGTCAGAAGCAATTGCCAGAGGTAAGATACTTATGCTGCCCTATCTCTTCTGTACTATTATAAGAAGGTGTGAAAGGCTTCCAACAGTCTTACAGCATACAGTTGGTACTGTTGTATATATGTGCTTTTAACCTGTAGTACCCGCTGGCATATATGAAGTTTTAGGGTATAGGTGATTTTCCCAAATCTGCTAACCCTACTTCATTCTCCTCCTGTCTCCCTATCTCCCTGATTCGCCAATGAACTTTTGTCCCCAAAGTGTTTGGGGGCTACATTTATGATCTGTATGTTGTATACACAATGATGATAAATTCTAAATTCTGGAATATAGACGTACAGGTAACTCATAAGCACAAAGTCCCCAGAATAGAATTTAACAAAACATTTTATCTTATTTACTGTGTTTAATACTGATATTGGCATTTATTATATTATGGTAACAAACATGATGTGATTGTTCTGCTCAAATACCTCCCATGATGTGTCAGAACTGAGAACTCTCAATGGACATAACAGATTAAAGGAGGAATGCCCAAGAAAGGCCCACATCTAAAGGGCCCCAGATAATAGAAAGAGACCTGCAACAAACATTGCCCTGTCATCAGGCAAAGAAGAGAATTAATAACAACAAAAGAGTACAAATGAGAAAATAAACAAACAAAAAAAAAAAAGACACAAAGATCACCACCACAGGGAAACTCAGAGAAAATGGAAATAGGCTAAACTGAAATTCAAACACCAGGACTCTTGGAGATGGTAACTAAAGAAGATCTAGTAAAATGGAAATCAGACCTCATCTCTGAGATCAAAACAGAGATACCGTCCAAAGTGAAAAGCATCATTAAATAAGAGATCAGCGAAATGATAGAATCCAAGATAGCAGAAGCAATGGAACCTTTTAAACAGATTCACTGAGCTCCAGGGAATGAGGAAGGAGAACAAAAGCTTGCAAAGTAGGATGAATGAAGCAGAGAACCGAATCTCAGACGTAGAGGACAGCATAGCAGCCAATGAGCAGGAAAGGTATAATCTATGGAAAAGAGCAAGGGACCATGAGAAATCAATTCAACAGCTTCTAGATGACGCAAAGAAAAATAATATAAGACTGATTGGAGTCACTGAGGAAGCAGGAGACAGAGTAAAAGATATTAAAAAGCTATTGTCAGAAATAGCAACAGAAAACTTTACAGGAAAAGATATAGACATACAGATAAATGAGGCCTATTGAACTCCTAAACAGCATGACATAAAAATATCTACACCTAGACACATAATTATCAAGGTTCCAGATGTACAATGAAAGAATGAAATAATGAAAGCAGTGAGAGAAAGGAAGAAAATCACCTACAAAGGGAAGACCATTAGGATCACAGCAGACTTTTCAATAAAAACACTCAGTACAAGAAGAGCCTGGAGGGAAGTATTTCAAGCATTGCAGGGAAACAACCTACAACCTAGACTGTTAAATCCTGTGAAAGTATCTTTCAGAATAGACGGGGAAATAAGATACTTAAATGATAAAGAACACCTGAAGACCTTCACAAATATGAAACTTGCTCTCCAAAACATCCTAAAGAACATCTTGAAAAAAAAAAAAAAAACACAGAAATTTACATACCCACGAGACCCAGGAGAGTGAATTCATTGGGGCAAACAAGAAACTAAATAGAAAAGGGGAAAAGCAAAGAAGAAAAGAACCAAGAACAGGGAAACATGGCAGCTCTGAATATGTCCATATCAGTCATAACCATTAATGCCAATGGCCTCAATGGGCCAATTAAAAGACACAGACTAGCAGATTGGATCAAGAAGCAAGATGATACAATCTGCTGCACACAGGAAACACACCTAATTCAGAAGGAAGCCCATAGACTGAAAATAAATGGTTGGAAAACAATCCACCATGCGACAGGAAACTACAAAAAAGCAAGAGTGCCAGCCTTGTTTCGGGTGGACTGAGGGACCAGCGTCAGGTGGACCAGACCCAGCAGCTGCAGGCCCCGCCATGCCCTGTTTTCCGGCAGAATGAGGGACCAGCAGCAGGCGAATGGGACCCAGCAGCTGTGGCCCACGCCGTGCCTTGTTTCTAGCGGAATGAGGGACCAGCAGCGGGCGGACCAGACCCAGCAGCTATGGTTCCGCCATGCCTTGTTTCCGGTGGACTGAGGGACCAGAGGCAGGAGGAACAGAGCCAGCAGCTGTCGGCCCGGCCGTGCCTTGTTTCCGGCAGACTGAGGGACCAGCAGCAGGCGGACCAGACCCAGCAGCTGCGGGCCCCGCGGTGCCGTGTTTTCTGGCAGACTGAGGGACCAACGGCAGGCGGACCAGACCAGCAGCTGTGGGCCCCACCGTGCCTTGTTTCCAGCAGACTGAGGAACCAGCGGCAGGTGGACTGGACCCAGCAGCTGCGGGCACCACTGTGCCTTGTTTCCGGTGGACTGAGGGACCAGCGGCAGGTGGACTGGACCCAGCAGCTGCGGGTTCCACCGTGCCCTGTTTTCCAGTGGACTGAGGGACCAGCCATGGGCGGACCAGACCCGGGGGCTGCAGGCCACGCCATGCCTTGTGGCAGACTGAGGGAGCAACATGCGGACCCGGCTGCAGGGTGCAGTCCATTACCAGTGGACTGAAGGCCTCCCACCAGCTGACTGTATCCCGGAGCTGTGCAGTGAGAAGACAGAAATAGAGGTAACTCATAAGCTCAAAGTATCCAGTATACAATCTAACAAACCTTTTTTCTTATTTACTGTGTTTAATACTGATATTAGTATTTATTGTACTATAGTAACAAACATAATGTGATTGTTTGGCTCAAATACCTACCATGATGTGTCAGGAGTGAGAACTCTCAATAGTTATTACAGATTCAAGGAGGAACCCCCAGGAAAGTGCTGCTTCCAAAGGGTCCCAGAAAATAGAAAGAGACCTGCAACAAACATTGCCCTGTCATCAGACAAAGAAAAGCATTAAAAACAACGAAAGAGTAGAAATGGGAAAATACACACACACAAAAAAAGACACAAAGATCACCACCGCAGGGAAATTCAGAGAAAAGGGAAATAGGGCAAACTGAAACTCAAACACCAGAACTCTTGGAGATAGTAACTAAAGCGAATCTAGTAAAATGGAAAGTAGAACTCATCTCTGAGATCAAAACAGAGATACTGTCCGCAGTGAAAGACATCATTAAGAAGAGATCAGTGAGATGATTGAATCCAAGTTAGCAGAAGCAATAGAACCTTTTAAACAGCTTCAAGCAGAACTCCAGGGAATGATGAAGGAGAATGAAAGCTTGCACAGCAGGATGAATGAAGCAGAGAACCGAATCTCAGACGTAGAGGAGGGCATAGCAGCCAGCGAATAGGAAAAATATAATCTATGGAAAAGAGCAAGGGATCATGAGAAATCAATTCAACAGCGTCTAGATGACTCAAAGATGAATAGCATAAGATTGATTGGAGTCACTGAGGAAGCAGGTGACAGCATAAAAGACATAAAAAAGCTACTGTCAGAGATAGCAAAATAAAACCTGACAGGAAAAGATACAGACATACAGATAAATGAGGCCTATCGGACTCCAAGACACCGTAATATAAAAATATCTACACCTAGAAACATAATTATAAAGGTTCCAGATGTAAAAGAAAAGAATGAAATACCGAAAGCAGTGAGAGAAAGGAAGAAAATCACCTACAAAGGGAAGCCCATTAGGATCACAGCAGACTTTTCAGCACAAACACTCACTGCAAGGAGAGAGTGGAGAGAAGTATTTCAAGCATTGCAGGAAAACAACCTCCAACCTAGACTGTTGTATCCTGCAAAACTATCTTTCAGAATAGACGGAGAAATATGATACTTCCATGCTAAAGAACACCTGAAAAACTTCACAAACATGAAACCTGCACTCCAAAACATCCTAAAGAACATCTTGGAAAAAAACACAGAAAATTCCATACCCACAAGACCCAGGAGAGTGAATTCATTGGGGCAAACAAGAAACTAAATAGAAAAGGGGAAAAGCAAAGAAGAAAAGAACCAAGAACAGGGAAACATGGTAGCTCTGAATATGTCCATATCAGTCATAACCATTAAT
>PVIC010038153.1:0-17730 GCA_004025085.1 Thryonomys swinderianus | reverse complement strand
CGGTATTTTTCCCTCTTGCGTCCGGGTCATTTCACGCTGCTGAATGTGCTCAGGGTTCACCCGCCCTGGGCAGCATGTGTCAGAGATTTTTTCAAGGCTGAATAATACTCCAGTCGTGATAGAGCTCGGACCCCACAGGACACAGCGCCTGCCCTCTTCCTCGCGGGTGGACCTGGGTTGCTTCCACCTTTCGATTATTGTGAGCGGTGGTGCTCTGGACGTGGTTATCCCGACAGCACGCGAGGCCTTTGCCTTTGATTCTCCTGGGTTTATTATCCCCCGAGTGGGATCGCTGCTTACGCAGCGCCATGCTCTCCCCCGACAAGGTCCCAGTTTCTCCGTATCCTCGTCCATTTTTTCCCTTTTCCTTCCCTCTCCCCTGGCTCCCTGTTCGCGGATATAGTAGCCATCCTCATGGGGATCAGGTGGCGTCTCATTGTAGTTTGAGGGTCGTTTTTAGCAGCTATGAGAACAGACTGTCACGGTGCAGACCGACTCACCTCCTGAAGTTTTAGCGGGAGGAGAACAGGGGCGCGCGGGAAGGGCAGGCAGGGCTGGGGGCTGTGAGCAGCCTCGGGCCGTGCGGCCCCTCTGCATATGGGCCCTGTGATGGCAGCGAAATGTAGTCAGGCCGCTGCCCTGCGGGTCTCAGGCTGGTCGCCAGGTGCGGCCTGGATCTGGAGAGCCCAGTGCAGGCGGGGCCCCCTGCCTGCCGGGTAGAGTCCACCCTGGTAGGACAGGCGGGCGTGGCAGTACAAGGAGCTGCTGGGGGGCGTGTCTTGGGCTCTGGAACCTCTGTGGCCCTTTTACCCCACTCACCTTGGCGGGGTGTGCGGGTAGAGCGGGACTCTCGTTTCTGCTGGTTTTAGCGAGCGGACAGGTTTGGAGACTGTTCTCGCATCGCCCGAGACCTCAGTTACACCCCTGTAAAATGGGACCACAGGTGCATGCAGCTCATGCCTAGGCGACTGAGGTCCAGTGGTAACTCGGAAGGCCCCGATTGAGGCTGTGTGCGGATGCTTCATAAGAACTGGAGACAGGCCTGCTTTTTTGTTAGTCTGTATCGGATTGTGCGAGAGTGCCAGGACCTAGGAAGGACGCTGTGATAGCGGCAGGGCTCCCTTCAGCCCACCGTGGCTCATGGCTCCGTTCTCCAGGATCTGCGTGAAGGTGGCTCGAGACCCTCCTTTCTGTGCCTCCTCCTTCCTCTGTGACGCGGGTGATGGCGCCAGTTGCCTAGATGTTCATATCAAGTAAGCAGAAGCTCAGTCAGTTTTAGGGAAATTAAATCACCCCGCAAAAAAATCAGTGTTAGTGGAATTAAGTCGCTTGATCTTAAGAGCAATGTGAAATAGGTGTTCTTCATCGTCATTGGGCTGTTTTTCTTCTCTGGATGATCTTTCGTGTCTTGCCGTGTTCCAGCGCCCTTTTCGAGGAACAGCAGCTTTGAACAGCCATACTAGATTACAGACACCGGGGCCCAGGCTCCGGGGTCGTCATTGGTTGATTCACCAGAAACTGTTAAAGTGTTAGGACGCGTTTGCTGCAGGCAGAGACCTGGCACCGTTTAAAGGTACTTTCTCCGATCCTGAGTGGTGCTGGTTTCCACACTTCACGGCTCGTGTCTGCTGCATCTGCACCAAGCGAGGGCCAGGCCATCTCTATGCGTGGACCGCTCGTGCCGGCCACTGCCCTCTACTGCTGGGAACGGGAAGCCGTGCGCGCGGGTAGGGTGCTGGGCAGCCCGGCCCTAGAAGCGGAACTCCGTGTGTCTGGTGGCCCTTCTGGGTGTGGTTCGGGGACGGAGCGGAAGGAGCAGGCAGGGCGTCAGTGCTACGGTTCACGGTCCTTTCCTGGGTGGCGATGATGATAGGAGACTCCACGCTCGTGGAGGTGAACACTGAGACAAGACGAGACGAGGCGGAACTGGCGCTTCTTGCCCCTTCCGTGCTGCTTCCGGAAGGGGCGCTTTGCGGGTGACCCCATGCGGGGCAGGCGGCCTATGTCCCGGGTGGTTTTGAGGCACACGTGAGCAGTTTGTGGCTCTCTTCCGGTCGCAGCGTGACCTTTGTTTCCAGAGTAGCCCTGAGCATACGAGGGAGGTATGCGTGTCCGCTCCTTGTGAATTCCGTGACACGAATCACACGGTAGAAGGCGTGGCCCGCCTGCTGCTGTCCTGCTGCTCTGTGTCCCTCTCTGTCCCTGGAGGGGCCGCTAGGGGCTCCGTGTCTCCTGCGCGGTGATTCCCCTGGGTTCACGTACCTGTTAGAGACGGGTGAGCAAGAGGGAGAGGTAACCTACAGAGTAATAAGGTTTGTAGAAAAGCAAATCGGATCGCTGCTGTCCCTGAGGCTGGCCTTCCCGGCCACACGCACGTTCTCTTGGGCTTGGCTCCCTTCAGTAGACCTCTTCTCTTGGGACGCTTGGGGCTTTGCAGCAGTGTTCTCACGCCACGGAGCTCCCGGGTCCTCTCGGCGCCCTGCGCTCTGTGCTACTGACACGCCCCGTCCGCCCCCGCGAAGGCCCGTTGTTGGCCCGCGGCTGCGAGGAGCCGAGCGCACCCCTTTCACCGGTATTTGCCTGATGTCCTTTCCTCGGCCCCAGACCCCCTCAGAACCCCCACGGCCTGCTGTCGTCGGCTCGGTACCCTCCCCGGTCTCTGACGGTGCTCCGAGTCTGGGTGTCTTCGAGGCTGTGTAGTTCTGAGGCACATCGGTCAGGGTTGCTGCAGACTGTCGCTGAGTGGGGTTTGTCCAGTCTTTTCCCATGGTTAGCCTGGGACGGCCGGTTTCGGGGGCACCGCTGGGCCGCAGTACCCGCTGCACCCGCTGCACCCGGGACACACACTGCTCAGCACCAGGGATACCGCTAACCTTGACCTGCCAGACAAAGACCTGTGTGATTGGCTTCTCTAGTATAAAAAGCTTTCAAGGGCGGAGGGTTAGCTCCATTCCGGCACCTGCCTCACAAGCACAAGGTCCTGAGTTCAATCCCCGGTAACCACATACAATGCTGGGTGTGGTGACTCACGCCCACCAGCCATCAATACCACATACCACAGTGCCGGGTGTGGTGGCTCATGCCTGTCATCCCAGCACTCGGAGGCAGAGACAGGAGGATTGCTGAGTTCCAGGCTTGTCTGGGCTCCATGGTGAGCTCAGGGTCAACCTGAACTACAAAGTGAGACCCTGTCTCAAAAAAAAAAGCTTTCAAAAATCAGTTACATATCGATATTCTTCGTCCTTTTTGATTGCTGTGCATTGATCCCTATAAGGAGACCTTGAAGTTATTTTTAAAGGCTAGACAGTAGCTTTCTGGTTTGGTTTTATTTTTTTAATCACTAAGACTATAAAGGCTACTCTCACATCTATAACTGTGACCTGCCTATGGGACAGTCGGATCCCTAGAAGAGAAGTTGCTGGCTCAAAGGTCATGGCCATTGAAATTTTGGGACAGAGGTTGCTCCCCCAGACGGCCGTGTGCTCGTCCCAAAAGTTGGAGAGTCCCTGCTGCTGCTCATCTCTACCCAAGTGTGATACCACTTTTGTGTGGATCAGATAATCCAGGATATTTCGGTTCGCAGGTCTCCACTTGTGAGGTGTACATTCACCATACCGTGGAGACTTTACTAGGACGGCAGTCTAACTGAAATTTCCAACCAGATTTGGGGAACATCTTTTAATGCTCAGCTCTGATAAGACCATGTGCCGAATGGGGTCTGCTCTCAAGGGGTTGAAGACTTTCTCTAAAGTTCTTTTTTTGTCCAGGGGCCCCAGCAGTTGACCGTGCTCAGTCCGTGGCTCTGTGTGTAATGTGTTGTCATGGTAACGAGGGCCCTGGGGAAGGAAGGGACAGGCACCTCCACCGTGTTGGGCCTGTGATGAGTAGGAGGCAGCAGGGGCGGTGCTGACCAAGGGCACATGAGCACTGGAAGTTGGGACAGGACTTTACAGCCTGTGGTATGTGAGGATTTGTTTAGATTTTGCTCTTGTTTTTGCTGTTGTTGCAGGGTGACTGTGTCACCTTTCCTCTGGAGCTGTTTCCAGCCAGGGCGGGGAAGGCTGGCCCCCGGGGTGCAGAGGACCCTGTGCGCGGGCTCAGCGGGTCTCGGGTCCTTCCCTTCCAGGGCCCGCGCTCGGAGGCCCGCCTGCCCTCTGGATGCTTCTCCCTGATAGGGCGACCCGGGTGTCCCTCCCGTCGTGGTGCTCACCGCTCGGAGACGTGCCTGTTATCCAGGCCCAAGCAGCACTGTGTCGACCCTTTGCGCGTAATAGATTTTATGTGTCCGGGTTTATTTTTTCTGATGCTGTGTGTCTATATTTCCCCGCTCACTGACTGTAAATGAAGTGACACCCAGGCCGTGGCAGAAGAGCAGAGAGCAGGCCAACAGGACGGCAGCGTCGGTAGGAGATGGGGTGCCCCTCCTGGGCCCCTCTGTGCCATCTGTTCCCGTGTCCCTGCTCCGTGCCAGGCCCTTTCATGCTCCACCACCGCCGAGGAGAGCCAGCCTGGGAGGGGCTCGAGCCCCCAGCTGTGCCGCTGTGGGCTTCGGGAAGGTCTGCCCGTGGCTGGAGGGTAGAGCGGTGGCAGCCTCGCCATCGCCCCTCCCTTGGGACTCCATGTGCAGTGCTCCTGGCCTGGCACCCCTGAACCTACTCAACCGAAAGCCTGGAGGAGTGGGGACGGATTTGGGTGGGGCAGGGCTGCGCATGCTTGATTACTTTGGTCTCAATCAGAACTTGTTAAAAAAAAAAAAAAACAGCTTCCCAAGCTGGTACCTCTCAGTTGTCGTAGAAGAGCGTGTAGGGCTTGGGGAGACTGGTCCTGTCGACAGCAGGGGAGCTTTGTGCGATCCGAATATCAGCGTTAAAGAGCGTGCGCCCAGGCGGAGGAGGCTGCGTCCTCCTGGAGGGAAGCTGGAGCCGTGGCGAGCGCTGCATGGAAGCAAAGCGGGGAGCTGAGATAAAGAAGGGAACATGATTCGCCGACGGGCAGCGAGGAGGAGCGTCGGGCCGGTTGGAGGCCTTCTTCCATCGCTCCTCCGTGGTGCGCGTCACAGGGCAGGGAGGGCTCTGGGGCTGGGCTCCGATGTGCGCGGGTGTTGTCGTCTTCCCCTCGTGGGCTGTGAGCAGAAGCCAGAGTCGGTGTTCTGCAGTGCGGTTGACTTGGAAACTGCTTTTCCAGGGGGCAGAAGGTATGGAACAATGGCGTCCTCGCCCTCCCCGCGAGTGCGGGCTGTGAGATAGAAAACGCCAGCCGCCTTTCTCTGCAGTCGCGAGCAGTTGCCAGGAAGCGCCCTCGCGCTGTGCAGAAAGGCCGTGGTCGATCACGTGGCTCCCGGGGCCACCGCGGGTGAGACTCCTGCCCCAGTCGCGCGCCCGGCTCTAGCAGCCTCAGCCCCCCTGCAAGTTCGTCCCAAAGAGGGATTTTCTGCTGTTGGTCGAGTGCGTAATCTAGGTTTAAGCCCCAGCTCTGTTGCCCAAACCCGAGTGGGCACGACAGGGCATTTGTTCCTTATTTGCCTTTCGTGTCCTTTGATGTAAAACAGGGCAAATAACGTGCCCAGAAATGTTATCAGTGGTGAGTCGTCCAGGCTTATAAAATGGGAGACATGCTTTTCCACAAGAATCTATTACCCGTGCCAGGCAGTCTTCTGATTTCCTGTGTGCTGCCGAGCGGAACCTAAATCCTGCACCTTCTGTGGGTCCAGTCTCTATGTCCCTGTGCCCTAAGAGTGTTGCACAGGGCCTGAGCGGCACCTCTTCCCAGGGACCCCAGGCTTGGTTTCTCTATCTGTTCCCTGAGATGGGCTTTCTAGTGTCTGCTCCCTCCTGGCTGTCAGCTGCCTCTTTGCTCACTGGTTTCCAGAAGCACACCCGGCTTGGGGGCCTCTCTTTGGCTCCTTCTTCCACTGAGTCTCTCTTAGGTACAATCTAAGACTGCTTGACTGTTTTTTGGCAGACACAACACCCTCTCATCACATACAGAAATTATATCCAATTAAATCTCCTAAGTCTCTTTGACACCTCCTACATTTGTGCATTTCTTTTTTTGCAACCAAGTGTCCAAATAACATTATTTCCTCTCTGTTGCAATTCCAATCTGTTGATCTTTTTAGCTCTTGACTCTCTGTCCCGAAAGTATTTGCCATCTCTCCCAGAAACTTGTCATCCTTGAGTTAGACAAACATTTCATCCGTGCCATCAATCGAGTGATTGATAAAAATGTTGAAATATACATGACTCAAAAAGTACTCCTTGGCTTTTCAGTAGACCGTCCTTGCATTATTAGCACTTCGAAAGGCCAGTACAGTATATTTACAAAAAAAAAAAAAAAAACCCTACTACAGAATCCCACTTTATTGTGGTTTATGATGGTTTGTGGCCCATGACCTGGGGCTTCACCTTGAAGTAGTGTTTTTCTTCTGTTTCTGCCAACAGCACTGCTGGAGTGCAGGGAAGGGAATGTGCCCCCTGTGGCTTGGGCACTGTGCTGTGATTGGAGGTGGCTGCTAATGAGCAGAGAAAGGGGTGAGAGCCAGGATCTGGGAGGGTGCTGGTTTTACGCATCCTCTCCTGGCCAGGTGCTGGGAATGGCTTCCATGGGGTTTAGGGAAATAACTCACGGACACGTCAGGTTAGACCATCGGTGCGGTGGGATCCTGTCGGGCTGTGAGGTGCTGCCGCTGTTGAGTTTGGAAAGATGTCTGGTTGCCATGGTGTGTAGCTTCCGCCCAGGCTGCAGGGCGGGGTGTGCACCCCCAGTCTCCTGCCTGAGAGGCTGTGTGCTCGGAGCACCTTGCTGGATGGTCAGTGCAGCGCTCTGTGCCCCTGTGTCCGACACCCTGGGCTGCGTGGGTGCAGGCCAGCAGCCACACCCGGCCTGGATTCCGTTCTTTCCGGGGCAAAGTATTGGAGTTGCACTCAGGCCCTCTATGCTGAACTGAATCTCTGGGCTTTATGTCATTTTATTTTGAGACAGGAGCTCTCTGAGTGGGACTTGAGCTTGGGATCCTCTTGCTTCAGCCTCCCAAAGTGCTGGGATTATAGGTGTTTGGGCTGCATTTTTAAACGCCTGGCTATGCGTTTTTCATTTGTGGTACAGTGGCGGCCTGCTCTCTGCTGGGCTGTCTTCAGCCCACGTGGCTGGGCCATGTGGCCACTGCCTTTTTGCACTTCTTGACCCACACTGGAGGCAGAATAAAATGTAGCAAAAATTTTCCCCTGTCCTTTTTTTCTTTCCAGTTCTGGGGATTGTGCCCAGGGTCTTTCTACTGAGCTACATTCTTATTTTTTTTTATTTTGATACAAGATGTCACTAGATTTTTAAGTTACCCAGGCTCTGCTTGAACTTGTGATCACCTTGCTTCAGCCTTGTGAGTGGCTTGTGATTATAATTTTTCACCTCTGTGCCTAGCTTCTGCTATACTTAAAAAAAAAAACTGTGATAAAGTAGATAGAATATTTACCATCTTAACCATTTTTGAGTATGCAGGTCATGTTAGATGCATTCACATTATTATACAGCCAATCTCCGGAACTCTTTATCTTAGAAAACTGAGGCTGTGACACACGGCCTCGACACATGTACCCTACATTCCTTCCGCTCTTCAGTCCCTGGCAGCCTCCGTCTGCCTTCTGTCCCTGTGATTTTGACTGTGTTAGGTAATTCATGGAGTGGAATCACGCAGTCTTTCTGCGACGGGCCTATTTCACTGGGCATAGTGCCAGGGTTTATCCATGCTGTGGCATGTCTCAGAATCTTGTTTCATTTTAATATTCCATTGTCTGGATAGACCACACTTTCTTGATCCATTTGCCCCCTGACGGATACTCCATCTTTTGGCCACGTGAGCAGTGCTGCTGTGGACACAGTGTGTGTTCCGCTCCGCTGCCGTGTGGTTCCTGGCCGCTGTTAGAGTGAGTGCCCACACTTCGTATTTGCATGATGCTCATGTGGAAGCTAGTGGTGGAGCCGGAGTCCTCTGGCTCTCTCTTCCCATCGCTTTGTGGGTGACAAGGTTCTGTTTGTGGTGGTGGGTGCCCTGCTTTAGCCGCGCCTTCTGTGCCAGGCCTCCTTTCCCTCTTCTTCCCCATGCGGGCCTCTTCCTATTCTCCCTCAGACTCCTCCCGTTCTTTTCTTTACAGCGACTTAAGGGCTGGGAATGTAGCTCAGTGGTTCTGGTACCTGCCTTGCAAGGGTGAGGACATGAGTTCGATCCTCAGTACCAAAAATTCAAACAGGAACCAAAATAACCCAGATGATTGCATGAACTCCTGTACTCTGCCTTTTTTAATACCTGTTCGATTTTTACGGCCCAGCCCCGGACAAGGCATCTGACATCTGTGTCTTGTCCTGTTTGGTATCACCACTGTGGCAATGATTCCTCCAGCACCCTGCAGGCAGTTGTCTTGGTCTGAGTGTGCACGGAGCCCATGGAATTGACGTGGAATACCACTGGTGTACCAGGGAGGCTGTGTGCAAACCGATGGCCACTGCTCTGGGTCATTGGACATCGTGTCCTGACTCCATTGGGACTGGCTGCCCTGGGAAGGCGGCAGTTTGCTGGCTTCCCAGCACTTGGACAGTGCTTATACTTAGCAAGCATTCTAGAATTGTTAGGAAGAGTGAATAAATTTATTCTCCAACCTCCATGTGAGTCTTCAGGAAACTGAGGCCCAGAGCGATGTAGTCAGTGATTGCCATGTAGCTAGTGGTGGGACTAAGAGTTGCCTGGTTTCCGAGTACCGGCCCCGTGGCCTTCCCCTTCACCAGAGTCCTAATCAGATCCGCCTCGGGAAGCCCAGAGGCTGGCCTGCGCCCCGAGACGGGAGCCCAGGGCCCACTGAGCTACGCTCCCCACTCCCTGTGCATGAAGAATCACACTGCAGGGTTAGGGGAACAAATGAATGGGGTTTCCACACTGATTATTAGCTAGATTGAGGCATCTCGCTAATTGAAAAGAGTACAGGTCACTTAAGGAAATTGGAGCATTGCAAGACAGTAGAATGCTTCTGAAATGAGCTTGTGAGCTCTAACTAGAACGCTGGAATGTGCTTTGTAAAACAAAGCCAGCGAGGCTAAGGGGGACCCAGGTCTGGCTTTTAGGTAGAATATTTGTCTGGTTCTGAGAAGAAAGTAAAAAATGGTAGGGACAAGGGGCGAGGAAGAAGGCAGAGGAGCATGCATGTGTTTTTATTTCCGGCAGGGTGCTTGCTGAGTGTGGGCCTCATGCTGGGTCGGCTGCACCCCACAGTTTCCCAGGCCCCCAGCACTAGCTTCCGGCCACGCACTTAGGCATCTGACGCGTGACAGCCGCCCCTGAGGGTGGCCTGGCAGGAGTGTGGAGTTCCGGCTCCCAGAGGGACCCCAGAGTGTGGACAGAGTGGGTTGTAATGGGGTCCGCTCCCGTGTTCTACTGCACCCCATCAGTTGTCCTACAGGCCGGGAGGAAGCCAGCAGGGCCAGAGCCTCTTTGTGGCGGTTTTTAAAACACAGAGGCTTGGAACATTGAACTTGGGGATATTTTAAGAGCAGAAAGGCATTTAGAATAACTGTAAGAGTGGGTAAAGTTGTTTTTATGAAGATCCAGGAAAACAGTTCCTGCTCTTCCGTTAAAGCAAATAAAGCTCTATTCTGCACCAATCTGTTTGGCTACAGATACTTTAAGTGGAAAGGACACTGGGGCTTGTGTTCTCCCTAGTCTTTGAATTAATTCCTTGTAAACTTTGCATTTCTTAATTGGCATGGCAGGATATAAGCATCTCTCGGATCTTTATAATTCGTTGCTACATTGTAGCCTTCAGTTTTAATGTTCTCAGGCTTCAGGACTGCGCTTCATGTACGCCTGCATTTTTAGATGATGTTTATATGCATGATAGAGACAGCGCTTCTGCGGATCAGTAAAGAACAATTTGCAAATTCAGATTACACTTCATTTTTAATTTCTGTTCTTGAGTCACTCATGCACTGGAAATCCCCTACATTCTTTTGCTTGCCTCAGTTATTGAGTATGTCAGGTGGCCAGACACTGTCTGTGTGAAGGAGAAATGTACATAGGCAGTGTAAACACATTCTCATTGACACATGAAGATAAAAGGCTTAACATGAATTGTGTCTGTTTACACTTAACACAGAAAATTCTACTCTGACAAACTCTGGAGTATCAGTAGTGTTTATTATCATAACACTGTCTTTCTCTCTCTTTTTTTTTTCTGTTCTGATCTCCAAGTTTTTGGTTAGTGGTACCACACAGCAGGCTGAGGCTACCTCCTCCCGGAGCTCAGGGTGGTACCCTAGGCCTTGAGAGCCACGGGCGACTGTGACAGGTCTGACACTCCTGGGGCCACCAGAGATAACTGCTTCTGACCCATTTTTCTTCTGGCACACAGTGTTTTGTGTATAGTTTTACTGGCTGCTTAGGGGTTTTCTGGTCAAGCACGGATCAGATTAAGAAATATGCATACATAGGTTTCACTTACACCACACTGCAGATCTCAGTGGAAGGGGAGGTGGTGACAGGAGGGTAAAGGGTTCTTTCCCAGGGCTCATGGGATGGCGCCTGGCACAACAGGATTGGTATGGCTGGGCACTACAGATGTCCGAGTCCTACGGTTTTGTGATAAATGAGCCCTCACGTGCTTCGGATGCTTGCTGAGGATTTTGAGTGACGTCCTACGGGGTGCAAAATAGAGTTGGCTCCTAAGCACAGTCTTAGCTTTCTGCTGTCTGTCCTGGTGTTGGTCTTTTTCTCCTGGGTTGCTCCTGCTCTAACGCCGAGATTCCCCTGAGGCGGTGGTGAACCTTTCAGAGCTTTCCTTCAAACAGGCAGCTGCAGCAGGTGTGCTGTAGGGTCTCGACCACAGCCCGAGACACCGGCCAGGTCACCTGTGGTCTGCGCTTCCTTCCCTCGATGCCCTCCTGCTCCCCTTCCCGGCAAGACCTTGACCTTATTACAGACTTTCTTCAAGGCTCCAGTCTTGTGAAAATCTTCCTGCCCTCTGTAGAAGTAGTCCTAAGCCCCTTCCCTGTTCCCAGAGTCCTGCCCAGTAACCTACTAGAACTTTAATTTGCCACTTGCTCAGACTTCATTTACACATTAATCCTCTTCTAGTCTCTTAAATCATTTGACTTTCACAGAATCATAGCATTTAGAGAGGGTTTTTGTTACAATGTTACTGGCTCTAAAAAAATTCATTTTAAGAGAAATAAAGAGCTATTGTAGTAGTTATAGTAAGCCACTGACCGAGACAAAATAGGCTCTCTCCCTCTCTTTCTCCTCTCTCTCTCTCTTTTTCTCCCCCTCTCCTTCTCCCTCTCCCTCCCTCTCTCCCTTTCAGACAAGGGATTGAACTACATCCCTTGCCCCCTTGCTTAGGCTGGGCTTCAATTTGAGGTTCTCCTGCCTCTTCCTCCCAGTGTCGAGATGACAGGCATGCACATCAGTACACCTGGCTAAGACAAGCTTCTTACATAAACTCCCTCAGAACTGGAGATGATGGTTGACTAATGCATTTTACCTATTTCCTGACTGTCAATTTATAGTAAAAGGGTGCCAGCTGTATTTCCTAGTGTCTTTTATTTCTAACCATAAGCTAAGACTAGCCCATATTATTGAAGAGTTGGTCAAAACTGAAAACATTTTAATTAAAGGGATAACAGATATTTATTAATGTGACTGTTGATAGGACAGAAGAATAATTGGTGATTTTGTCATTTTCCCTTCACTTTGTCGGTATCAGTAATGTTTATGTTGAAGCAAGAAGACAGAGAGATTTTTTATGTGTTTAATCAGTAATGTTGCCTAAAGCTTATTACTATTGCCAGTAACTCAAAAGCACTTATCTGATTGTGACGGTGGGTTCTGTTGCGTTGGTAGTAGCAGCCCATTTTGCTGAAGAGGAAACTGAGGCACAGAGGTGGAGTATGTTCTTATAATGGGCCCTCTGAAGTGGGGAGCTCAGCCGTCTCCTTTTTCTTTATCTGGACCCCAAAGATGTGTCTAACACAGAACATGCAATAAACACGTAATGCCATTTCTTACATTGCTCTTGCAAACACTGACGTAGCCACTTTTGGTGGGTTTTCTTAGCTAAATCTATTAACCTTTTCCTTCTTAGCATTTCTTAGGGATTTGTTTTCCAAATTATGTATAGGTTGTTTATACCTTTTACTTATATTCTGAGAGCAGAAATTCTGTCTCTTGAATGAAAACAAAATAGGAGTTTTGGGGAACAGATTCTCTTTGAATTGAAAGGCTTTATTTAAAGCGTTGCCTTTGGGGAAGTAAATTCTTCCCTGCCTGGCAGGTATGCACCCCCCCCCCCCCCCGGCTTCCCAGCTCAGCCTGCAAGTTGGTATCTGCGTCTGTTTGGCTTCTGTGTCCTTTGCCGGCCTAAGGGACCAGCTGGGACCTACGGTCTCTCCTTGCCAGCTGTATCTCTTTGCCCTGCTTCCTGCCTGTTGTCTTTTGCATAAACTTTTGTAATTTTCTTATGATTCAGAAGACACTTTTATTAGTTTCTGTAACCAAACCCACATAGGTAAGAACTTACATGCTTGACATAGTGTGTTACTTACTCTTGGACAGATGGAAAGAAAATTAAGTTTCATGTTTCTAGGCCGAGATGGCTACGGATTTCTGTGCAATGTCATCTCATCGTGGTAAACTGAGTTCTTCTTAAGTTGACAGCACAATTAAAATTTCCCCAACTTCAAATTATTTATATAAAAAGACCAGTAATAGCAGTATGTTATGCATCAGTAGCACCAACAGCTTTTCCAGGTTCTGCAATCATCTGAAAAAAATTAGAGAGCCCTCCGGCACACTTCATTAAAAAGAAAAAATAAAATGGAAAACAAAACACCAGAAAATAAATTTTATTATTCTTTATAGGCTGTTCTTGGACCTTTCATTGTGAGCATCGAGGTTTTTTGGGTCACAAACACACACCAAAAAAGTTGGGTCTTTCTGCATCTGTTGCTTTGAAGGAGGAGAAACAGTGTTTTGCAATTTCCCTGTAATCATCAATGAGCAGTAGTAGCACAGGGTGTGGTCTCCTCCCGCGCTGGGCCGAGTGTCTGCTCCGTCCATGCATGTATTCTTCCGTGGCACCGGCGAGGCGTGCTGGGTTCCCTTCCTGTTTGTGGCTTGGGGCTTTTGAACACTGCTATCATGCCTGGTCCAGCTTAGTTTTCCTTTTTGCTGTTTCTATCACGAGACACCCCAGAGACCAGCAGTGTCAGTCACAGAACCCATAACAGCTGGTTGCTGGGCCCTGCCTTGTACTTTGTGGCCTGGGCTTGTCTCCTCTTCCGGAATAAGTGGGTAGCTTCTTCCTACGTTTCTTCTTTTGTTCTAAAAATGGGGGTAAAGTGTCAGGTGCGAGACTGCTTTTCCATCGAAAGGAGCTGCCAGTTCCAGCTCCAGAGCACAGAGGAGCCATAGGGCAGAGTGGAGCAGGCAACTCTGCCGTGCCTTTGGGTTGTAGCCTTAAAATGGTGGACACGCCTCAGTATTGTGGGCTCAGCTTCTTTCATAGGATTTTGAATTCTTGTCATCTGGACATGATAGCACTGATACCTTCACTATGTGAAGGAAGCACTTCTGTACTGAATGCGGTGATGGACTGGGTTCACATACTTCTGAATAAAAAATGCTGTTTACCACTTGAGAGCTAATTAATATACTTCATTTTAGTGGCATGGAAAGAATAAGACATTTTAGGCTGGGCACAGGAAAAAGAAAGTGTTCCCTCACCCAGAAGAATGACTTCGTGCCTTGTGTACTCAGGAACACTCAGGCTTTGACCAGCATCTGGGTAAAAATGTGAGGGAGACATGAGGGATGGGGTGAGGAGGAAGAAGGATTCAGGGGGCACTGAGGGGTGGCTGTTGAAGCAGAAGTGTATGAGCAAAGCTCTGAAGAAGTGACAGTTTCTACTGAAGCTTGTGTGTGGGAAAGAGAATGGAGCAGTTGGTGAGGGGGAGTGTATTAGTTAGCTTTTTGTCATTGTGACAAAATCCTGACTTATACATCTTAGAGGACAAAGGGTTTGCTTTGTTCATGATTTCCGAGGGTTCAGTCCATGGTATGCTGGCTCCACGCATCAAGACAGAAAGGCCTGGCAGAAGAAAGCTGGTTGCCTCATGGCAACCAGGAAGCAGAGAAAGCAAGAGAGCCAGAGGGAAGGTGCACCCTTCAGCGGCACACCCCAGCCCCCACCTTCTTCAGCCAGTCTCTGCCTTTTTTTTTTTTTTTTTTGAGACAGGGTCTCATGTTGTAGTTCAGGCTGGCTCTGAGCTTACTATGTAGCCCAGGCAAGCCTCAAACTCAGCAATCAGCCTGTCTCTGCCTCCCAAGTGCTGGGATTACAGGCATGAGCCACCACGCCCTGCACTGTGGTATGTGGTATTGATTGGTGGTGGGCGTGAGTCTCCAAGCCCAGCATTATATGTGGTTACTGGGATCGAACCCAGGACCCTGCGCTTGCGAGGCAGGCGCTGGAACCACTGAGCTAACCCTCCGGCCACAGTCTCTGCCTCTTAACAGCCCATTCAGTTATGAGCTCATCAGTGGACCAATCTATTGAAAAGTTAGTGCCCTCAATATCCAAGTCTTTGGAGGCTTTTCATATTTAAGCCGTTAAGAGAAAGGAAGCCATCCAGGAAGCAGTGTGTGAAGATGGAAAATGTTTGGCATGTTGAACATTGGTGGCCACCGTGTGCTAACCGAGAAGAATATAACAGAAGACTAGGTAGGAACTGGCATGGGTGTGTTTCTGTAGAGTCTCCTGGCCTGGAGTTAGGGTAAGGATGGACTTGGGGGAAGACTGCACCATGAGACTTGTATGCATAACATGACTCTTCATATCT
This sequence comes from Thryonomys swinderianus, assembly GCA_004025085.1. Lineage (NCBI taxonomy): Eukaryota > Metazoa > Chordata > Mammalia > Rodentia > Thryonomyidae > Thryonomys > Thryonomys swinderianus. Next base: position 2,856 of record PVIC010038153.1, on the reverse strand, counting down.
ATAATATTTCCTCGTGTTTAAAGTGGTGATGTTGAGTGAGGTAGGGTTGGGAACATGGCATGAGATGGAACAAAGTGATAAATCCAAAAGTTTCCAGCATTCTTGGGTATTTGCTGAGCTCTGGTTTCTCTTAGGCTCAGTTTCTCAACAGTGAAATGTAGGAATTGGACCCAATCATTTACATTCTAGATTATCTAGTTTTGCCCACTCCTCAACCCTTGGGTCCTCCTGTTCCTTTCCCCCATCACCATCTCGACACAGTTCCTTGCATGGCTGTAATACCTGGAGCCTCCTCAGAAGGCGGGGCACTGCTTCTTTGCCTCTTTCATGATGTCATACATGGTGGCTGCTTCACATATTAGTGAATCACTTTGGCAAGAAAGCTTCAGTCTGACAAAGTTTTATATTTTTTTTGCTTTTGAGACAGGGTCTCGCTTTGTAGTTCAGGCTGGCCCTGAGCTCACTATGGTGCCCAGGCAAGCCGCCGCAAACTCAGCAATCCTCCTGTCTCTGCCTCCTGAGTGCTGGGATGACAGGCGTGAGCCACCACGTCCGGCATCGTGGTATGCAGCATTGATTGTAGGTGGGCGTGTCTCCACACCCAGCATTATATGTGGTTACCGGGGATTGAACTCAGGACCTTGCGCTTGTGAGGCAGGTGCCGCAACCACTGAGCTAACCCTCCGGCCCAGTCTGACAAAGTTTAATAGTGGGAGGGGAAGATTGTGAGATCTCAAGAAAAGATAGTAACCAAGGATTGTTTTGGTCTGTACTTCTGGAATTTTAGAGCAACATCTTCAAGTAGTGTGGCCATTTTAACCAAAAGCTTTAAAACTCTGCAGATGGATTTCTGTAGCTATTCCACTTCTAGAGACTTATCTTAAGAAAATAACACTGGACGTCTGTCAAGAATGTTCCTTGGTGTATTGTGTATAATGAGAAAACCTGGAAATAACCTAAATGTCCAACGATAAGGAACTGGTTCAGAAAGAACGCACGGTGGGTAGTCATACTCTAGGAATACCATCTCCTTATTACAGTGCTAATGTAGAAGGACAATCGTTGGCTTGGTAAAATGTTCTTGTTAAATGAAGTACATTTACAAATGTTATTGTCTGATTTCATTTCCTTTCAGAGAAGGTGTAATTGGTATGGGTAGTGTTACTGTTATTTATCTTTGGATGTTGGGGTCACTGGAGAATTTTACTATTTTGCTATTACCTAACTTTACTACAGGAAGCATGCTTTCTTGATGAATAAAACAGTTGACTAAAGGAGGAAGTATGTGACTTTTTTCATGAAAAAGTACTTTTTTCTAGTTCTGTGAAGTTAACCTTTATATCTACTTTAATGGTTTACGGGGGGGAATAATAGGTTACTGGGCTCATGTTGGATGGTGGCGGGAAGCATGTAGTGTGATTCTTTCGTTTACTCTCTGCATTATGGTGACTGCTCTGTGCAGACTTTATTGCTTCAAGCCTGCAGGCTGAGCTCCGTAGTGAATTCTTGGCTGCTGAGCTTTTGCTCAGGCACTGGGAGCTGGCACTGTACAGAAGGGACAGGGTGTGCGGAGCCTGGCAGTGTGGGGCTGGTCTGCTCTGGGTTATAACCTTGGCTGCTGCGTGTAACCCCAGGCCACGCTGGGCTCCACGCTCTGGTTTGTGTGGTTGGGGCCGACCGTGTCTCCCCGAGGCGGGGAGCGTGTTGCACAGCACGTGGGCCGGTGTGGGCCTCACGAGTGACAGCTGACTGGACAGCAACCCAGGGGCTTAGCTGCAGCCACGCCTGAAGTTGGTCTGCAGCTTGAGTCCATCCCCTTAGGAAAAGCAGGTTCCCACAAACTGATTGTGCTGTGCTTGGGAAAATAGTAGGAAGAGTGGTTTCCTTTTGACTGAGCCGTGTCCCGCCTTTGCCCTCTTGTCTCCCTAGTCTGCGGGCCGGGCATCGACATCCGCAACGACTATCAGCAGCTGAAGCGCCTGGAGAACTGCACGGTGATCGAGGGCTACCTCCACATCCTGCTCATCTCCAAGGCCGAGGACTACCGCAGCTACCGCTTCCCCAAGCTCACGGTCATCACGGAGTACCTGCTGCTGTTCCGCGTGGCCGGCCTCGAGAGCCTCGGGGACCTCTTCCCCAACCTCACCGTCATCCGCGGCTGGAAACTCTTCTACAACTATGCCCTGGTCATCTTTGAGATGACCAATCTCAAGGATATTGGGCTTTACAACCTGAGGAACATTACTCGGGGGGCTATCAGGATTGAGAAAAACGCCGACCTGTGCTACCTCTCCACGGTGGACTGGTCTCTGATCCTGGACGCGGTGTCCAATAACTACATTGTGGGGAATAAGCCCCCGAAGGAATGCGGGGACCTGTGTCCAGGGACCATGGAGGAGAAGCCGTTGTGTGAGAAGACCACCATCAACAATGAATACAACTACCGCTGCTGGACCACAAATCGCTGCCAGAAAAGTAAGAACGCTACTGACCACTGCTTTCTCCTTTCTTTTTCCTTCTCTTTGTATTTCTTCTTCTTCTGAATGCAAGTGTTCCCTTTGGTGGGGTGAGGTCCTGTTGCATTTAGGAGATGGTGTACCTGCTGTGCAGAAGTGCATCCTAGTGGGAAGCGGGGGCGGGACTTTGTTGGCTCTCTTTTTGTTTACTTTTGAGACAGGGTCTCGCTTTGTAGTTCAGGCTGGCCCTGAGCTCGCTATGGTGCCCAGGCAAGCCTCGAACTCAGCAGTCCTCCTGTCTCTGCCCTCCCGAGTGCTGGGATGACAGGCGTGAGCCACCACGTCCGGCATGGTGGTATGCGGTGTTGATTGTTGGTGGGCGTGTCTCCACGCATGATTG
>PVIC010038152.1:0-17764 GCA_004025085.1 Thryonomys swinderianus | reverse complement strand
AAAAAAAAAAAAAAAAAGTCCATGGAATAAGAAACTGGAAAAAAACAGGGGTAGCTATTCTATTTCCAGACAAAGTGGACTTGAACCCTGACGGATTAAGAAAGACAAAGATGTTCATTACATCCTTCCTAAAGGGGACAATCCAAGAGGAAAAGATAACAGTTATAAATATAGGCAACAAATACCAGCACACCTAGTGGAAATGAAAAATAAAATAACTGCCTATATAATCCTAATGGGAGACCTCAATACCTCACCATCAAACATAGTCAGATCAACCAGATAAAAAATCAACAAAGAAATATCAAACCTGAATTAAAATTTTTAAACAAATGGACTTAGTCTACCCCACAGTGTCTGAATACACATGGTTCCCAGCTTCACATGGGATGTTCTCCAAGACAGAGCACATACTAGCTCATAGGACATGCATGGTTAAGTAAACACAAAGGAATCAAAACTTCACAGTGCAATTAAATTGGAAATCAGTGGCAAAAGAAACTGCGAGAACTTCATGAACACATCGAAATCAATAACACCCTCTTGAACAACCAATGAGTCACAGACAAAATTAGAGAAGATATTACAGTTTCTTTCCTGCATTTCTTTCCTTCCCTCCTTCCTTCCTTCTTCTTTCTTCCTTCCTTCCTTCCTTCCTTTCTTTCTCTTTCTCTCTTTCTTTCTTTCCTTGTTTTTGTTTTATAATGGAGTACTACTCTGCTATAAACAATGAGCTTGAGACATTTCTAGCTAAACAGATGCACCAGAAGACCATTCTTTTAAGTGAGATAAATTGGAAACACATGTGTAAATACCACATTGTTTCTCTTGTGTGAGAAACTGAAAGTATAAATAAGAATCAAAATGTATAATAGATACTGGGAAATGAGAAAATGTTCAAATGAGAAGGGGAACAAGCAAGGGGGCGGGAGGAATGAAGAGAGAAGAAAAAAGAGAATAAAGAAAAAAAGGAAAGAAACTTTTGTTAATAAGGAGGGTAAGAGGGGTTGAAGGGAGGGAAGAAACTGTGATAAAAAGGAAGCAAGGAAAAAAAGAAGCAAGATATATCCTGTGGAGATACAAATTCCCTGTGGTGAATGCTATTATTATGTATGTCTAAATGTATCAGTGAAATTATTATAACACACAGACACACACAAACACACACACACACAGACCTTACCCAGGTCCCATTGGCTTATTGATAGCAAAACTGGACTTCCCTTTTTGAAGGGAAATCTCAATTCATCCAGAGCCTCCCAGGAGTAACTTTTCTTTTGGGATAGTCTTGTTCTTTAGACCTTTCAAGTGAACTGGTTTTGTTCTAGAAAGATGAATCCAGTTATCTGTTTCTGCCACTTGTACCACAGCAGGTGTAGCAAGAGTAGTGGTCATAGCTGGGACTCAGATGTCTCTTGGCAAAATTGCCAGAGCTCCCTTCAGGGTACAGGTGGCTCTTTCTACCTCTCCAGAAGATTGAGGCCATTTCCCATGTAGGGTTTTTATAGTTCGTCACTATGTCCCTTGAGGAAGGACCAGAATAACTCCTAAGGAATGGAGAATAAGGCCAGGACCTTGAGGGGTGTAGGACTGCCCTTCTTGCCTCCCCATTAGCCTTGTGATTTTCCAAGGGGACTTCAAACATGTGTGTTTTGTGCCTTTTATGGTGCATGACTGTGACTTTCTTAGGAAAATGGACTCCCTGTAGGAGTCGTAGATTTTCCTGCTTTATAGGTGATTGTTTATTAGTCAATAAATTCCCCCCACCCCGATTGTTGTATGGGCATGCAGCCCCAGAAAGGCATGTTTAGAGAAAGAGAGAGAGAGAGAGAGAGAGAGAGAGAGAGAGAGAGAGAGAGACAGAGACAGAGACAGAGACAGAGACAGAGAGACACACACACACACACAGAGAGAGAGAGAGAGAGAGAGAGAGAGAGAGTGTGTGTTTAACATCTTGGCTTTTCTACTATAAATGCCTGAGTAAGAGCTATCAGCTTTGCCTTTTAAGCAGTGGTTCCTGGGGGAAAAGATTTGGCTTCAGTGACCTGTTGTGAGCTGACAGCTGTATAATCTGCCTTTCAATATTCTTCTTGGACAGTTACTTCCATCAGTGAACCAGACCTCCTCAGAGTCCTGGAAGTGCAGGTCCTGCCTGCTTGCATAGGTCTCACTTGTTTACCAGAGTGGCTAACATCTGGGCTTGTAGGCATCAAAGAGGCAAGGTTAAGAGTAGTGTAAATCTCTTCCAGCAAAGGAATAGGACACAGTGGAACAATTAGAAACTCATGGTTAAACACCTGCTTTCTGAGTGACACATCAGAGAAGTAAATAATCTCCGACTAAGGATCCCTTTGACCCCAACTATAGCTATAGTCTCAGAAGAGAGTTTTCCAGAGGAGGAAATCAGGACAGAAGGAGCTGCCACTGCATCTACAAGCAGTTGGATTGGCTCACTCATGACGTCCAAGATAACCCAGGGTTCCTCAGAGGAGAGGGTGATGTCTGTGGACAGGGGCATTGCAGGTCATCCTGGGCCTCTTCCATCATCAGGGCAGGAAATGAGGGTTCTGGCTCCCGAGCCCCTTTCTGGGAGTGGGGACAGTCAGACCTCCAGTGCCACGACCTGGGTGCATCAGCTGCCTTACATTTAGAGGAGGGCCCAGGTGGAGGCCTGCCGCAGGCTCATGCCCGGTGTCTAGTCATCTTACACTTGAGACAAATACCCTGTCCTCAGTTGTCCCTGGGTTTTTCCTTAGATGACATGGGTGGGTTTAAAGCATTGCCAATTGTGACAGTATAATTTTAGCTTTTCTCTTGTCTTTCCTCTGGGTCCTGATTGTTGAATACAGAAAAGGCCGTGACCAGCAATTGGGCTAAAGATATTTGCAGACCCATCTGAAATTTTTGTAGCTTATGCCAGATGTCTGGAGCTGAATGAAAGATGAAATTATGTCCTACTAATGCTTCTCCCTTCCTAGAAGATAGATCTGTATTAGCATATTTGTAAAAGACTTCTACTAATTGGTTAGAGAAGACAACTGTATTTTCCTTTGTGTTCTGTATGATTCTACTCTACCATAATTAACAGAGTTTTAAATGCACCTTTTTATTCTCATAGTAAGAGCACCTAACATCTCAGATATCACTTTTAGTTCATGAGTAGTATTTTAGTACCAGTTTGGTTCTGTTGAAAGGAGAATAGTCACTCCAAGGTTGTTTTCTTCCTTTTTTTTTTGAGACAGGGTCTCACTGTGTAGTTCAGGCTGGCCCTGACCTCACTATGTAGCCCAGGAAAGCCTTGAACTCAGCAATCCTCCTGCCTCTGCCTCCCGAGTGCTGGGATCACAGGTGTGAGTCACCACACCCAGCCTTGTGGTATGTGGTTACTGGGACTGAACCAGGGACCTTGCGCTTGCTAGACAGGTGCTGGAATCTTTTAAAAAGCATATTGCTTATCTGCATAGTCCCTAACCTCTTGTGGGATTCTTTGTCTTTCATCAGGGGTACGGCAAGTGGCCAAGATGAACTGAGAATCTTGCTATGATAAATGAAAAGATGGGTTAAAGTTTGAACACATCCGCAAACTTAGTAGGGTCCTCCGGCACTTGGCCCACTTGCTCTTTGCACTGCTTGATGTCTGAAAAAGAGGCCTGAGCTACTGACCTGGGGACCACAAGGAGGAGGGGGAGGAGACCTACCAGCATCATGCGATAGAATGGAGAGACCACAAACCCCTGAAAGGCAGTACCCATCTCTCCCCATTCCCCAGTTCACTCTGAACCCCAACCTTATAGCAGTAGTAGATAAACTGATCCTGTTTTAGATGGTCAGATCAAACTTTTCCCATTCAACAAGGACACGGCTTAAAGGTGTAGTTGGTCCAATCTGTATGGCATGATCCCAAAAACTTCTTGTCTTGTCCTGAAGTCTAAAGAAAGGGAGGCAAGTAAGCGTTGGCTCCTTAAAATGGTGTCCCAGGCAGAGGGAGGAAAACTGATTTGAGCCCACAAAGCGTTCCTTGGAAACTGTCACCCCAACCACACAGACGTCTCTGTGTGAACCTTACAGTGATACTGGTATTATTCACAGAAACATGGAAGAGGTTGTTCTCTGTATCTCTCAAATGACCAGCGACGTTGAACATTTTTTCATATATTTTCTTGCTACTTCTTCATCTGAAAAATGTCTGTTCATATCAGATGGCCACTTTTGAATTGAGTCTTTAAGTTGGCGGGGGCTGATTTTTTTTTTAACAGTTCTTTATATATTCTAGGTAGTGGACTTCTGTTTGAGGAATAGCTGATAAAATTTGTTCCCTACATCGTAGGTTGTCTCTTTCCTCTGTTGAAATAGTGAAACGTTCTGAAAAGGCAGTTTGGCTTCTAACATCAAGAAACAAATGGAAACAAAACTTATGTATATGAGTGGGGTTGTAGGGAGGGCAGGGGAACAGGAAAAAACAAGAATCAAAATATATACAGGTATAAATTCTCAGGGAGGATTGGGGTCCTATGTATTACTAAAATTTACCAACACACAGAAGTCAAGCTATAAAATTAAAAAGAAAAAAAGACAGAAGAAGGCCCCACTGAGGGCTTTTTTGTCTTTATACTGAGGCCAACTCACTAGAGGGAAGGAGGTTTAGCTATCTGCTGGCCTCACTTTATCTAGTCTTCTGAGTCTCTTGAGATAAAGCAGAACCTAGCTGAGCCTCTCAATGATTCTTTACTTAAGCAGAGTGGAGCCTATGGAAAAAAAAATATCCCTTGCATTTGCTCCCATAGTAGAAAGACCACGTACTTTGTTTAAAATGCTGAGAACAGGATGGGTCTGCTTTTGTGGACTCACCTTCACTTCAGTTATGTTTTTTTGTTTTGTTTTGTTTTGTTTTGTTTGTGGTACCAGGGATTGCACTCTGGTCCTTGTGCATCCAAGGTTGGCGCAGTACCACTTGAGCTAAATCCCAGTTAAGTTTTAAACACTGTTCATTTGTTCTGCTCAGGCCACCAGGCATACATTTTTAAATTACCTGCTTGAACAAGGAAGGGATGTAGTCAGGAAGTGATAGCTGCAGGCGGCTCCTGGACCCAGAGGCAGCTGGGTCCGCTAGATCTGGGACTGGCTGTTGCTGCTCAAGGCTGCCCCCTATCTCCGGCTGGGCCGGAGCAAAGACTTCAGTTTCTTCACCTTTCCCCAGGCCACTGCAGCTGTGTGCGTCAGCGACAGACCTTCGCTCCCAGCCCAGCTGCTCTGTGCGTTCAGTGCCCGGGTACAGGGTGCCTCAGGCCAAGGCAACAGGGAGGGCACAAGAGGAGGCCTTGGATGGGCACACTGTCTCCACCATTAGATGGTTGCACTGCCCCTGGAACAAGCCTTCCTGGCCGGCTGTTTGGTGCCATGACCCTTTTTCCTCCTGTCACTGCCACTGGCAAAATCTGCAGGATGTTTTTACAAAACAAAATTTTCTTTTCTGTGCAAAAAGACACTCTGCCAGTTAAAATAATTTTTAAAAGAGCAGAGGTTCTTCCCTCTTGTTCTCCAAAAGCCCACATATTCTCTAAAATCAGAGGTTGGGCTTATATCTGCAAGGGTGAGGTTTCACAAGGCCAGTTGGTTAAAAAAAAAAAGGAGCAAAAGATGGTGGAGGCTGATGCAAGATGGCATCTAGCCGCCATCGAGATAAGATGGCAGCCAGCCACAGGACAAGGTGATGTGACGCTCTGGACCAAAACAGCAAGCCAAGAAAGAAAAGCCACTTATATACTGGGGTAAGTGGAGATCAGGCTACTTTCCAAAACGAGCAGCGAAATATGAGGAGCGGAGGCGCAGACAGCCATCCTCCTGCCTCTGCCTCCCAAGTGCTGGGATGACAGGCATGAGCCACCACGCCTGGTTTAACTAATTAATTTTGAGACAGGGACTAGTTATACAGTTCAGGCTGGCCTTGAAATCCCTGGGTAGCCAGGGCTGGCCTCAACCTCTCTGTGATCCTCCTGCTTCCATTTCTGGAGTTCTGGGATCACAGACGTGTAACAATGACACCTTTTTAAAAAAGAAAAAGGTGATGCTGGGGATCAAACCAGGACCTAATGCATGCTAGGCAAGAGCTTTACCACTGGGCTTGAAGCCCAGTCCTCCGTCCCTGTTACTAAGTGACCTTGGGCAAAGTACAGAATTTTCTGCTTCAGTTTCTTTTTAAACTGGAGATCGTTACAAGTTTGACCTCCTCGGGTTGTTCTGAGGGCTGAATGAGTTCTAGGCAGAAGTGCTCCCAACAATAGTGCTCTGTGTATGTATGTTACCTGTTCTTGTTGAGAGTATTTGTCAGGAGAAGGGATCTATCTCTTTTTAGGAGGTGGTGAAGGATTACGTGAAGAAGTGGTGTTTATGAGGAATCCTGAGTTACCTGCAGCAGAGAAGAGGAAAGGGAAGGCGTCCCTAGCAGGGACCAGAGGGAAAGCAGGGTTTAGGGAGTGAGATGTGGAAGGCGGGCTCTGTGCTAAGGAATAGCCACATTAGGGGCCTTTTGCTTCAGCCTGAGTGGTGGAAGCTCAAGGGGGCCAGTGTGGCGCTGTTGGGGGCTTCTGAAGTGCTGCTTGTGTGGGGTGATGGAGAGTATCAGAGGGTGCTGGTCTGGCAGCACTGAGGGATGAAAGAGTCTGGGTCTTCTGAGTGGAGGGAGAGGAGATGATTGGCAGGCAGTGTGTGTTTTGGGTGTGTTGTAAGGGCAAGAGACCTGAAATCACTCGGAAGGGTACCGCAGAGAGAGGGATCCGGGGCTTGGGAACGTAGAGGAGATAATCAGTGAGCGATGCTTGTGAGCTTGTGCAAGGGGCTGGGCATGTGGGTGGAGGGGTTGGTCTTGGAGAGGAGGAGGGACGATTTCTCTAAAAACCCAAAGTGGGAACAAAGAAAGAATGGGTGCAGATGTAGATGTAGGTTTGTAGTGGGATGTTAAGGGAGATTTCATCTCGAGCTTCTATTTTTTCTGCCAAGTGGGAGGCAAGGTCTGCCGAGAGCGAGGGAGAGGTGGTGAGCTGGAAGGAAGAGAAGAATGATCATTCAGTTGAGAAGCAGTTTGCTCACAAAACCCAGTTGCCGATAGTCTTGACAAGCCAGTGGGGTTTGGTGGTTGTTAATATACATGCATCCTATCCTGCCTCTCAGGGTGACTTCTGCCATCAAGGCAAGGGGAAAGCACTTGGGGGTGTCTCCCCAGGTTCAAGGCTTTGCCTGAAGATTTGGCAGAAGAGTTGCCCAACCCCTGGGCTCTGCGATCTAGGCTGGGTGTGCCAGACGGGGAGGGAAGTAAAGACAGGTGAGTCTGTTTGTGGGAGATAGTGGAAGCCACCACCTGCGGCTGGGATCAGAGAAGCTCTTTGGACTGGTGCTTGCGTGGCTGGTGGGGCCAAGAGCTCGCAAGGCTGGAGACGGTTCTCATCTCTCCTCCCCTCCAAGAACCAGCTTTTCCCTTTTCAGGGAATTTAAACTCCTGGGCAGCAGATTCCTGGCCATCCTGTTGACTCAAACGTCTGCAGCCCCTAGCACAGTCCCTGGTCAGGGCAAATGGGTGGCCCGGGGCTCTCCTGAAAAGAGGGCAGGGAGAAGCAGTAGGTGCTCACCGTCAGAGCAGGCCTAGGGGCCTGGTGCGGAGATTTCTGGGATGTGGTGGAGGAGGAACTGATGTGCATCCTTGGCTGACCTTGGAAGAGATGGAAAGCTGGTATTAAAGTAAAACACAAAAACAAAGCCAAGCTAAGTGCGGTCAGACACCTTCTGTCTGGTAACAGGTTGTTTGTTTTTGTTTCGTTCCTAATAAGATTCATCACTGGCACTTAACGCTTTGTCCTCGGCTCCTGGGAGGCTGCCGCTTCTGTGGACAATTTCTTTGATTTTCCAAATCATAGCCTTCACTGAACTGCCTCAGGGCCCAAGCACAAAATTAAAACATTAAACTGATAAAATATAACAGGCAGCAATTAATGCAGTGGCAAACAAAGCAGTATAATACAGAAGATGGGCCTCAGCGTTCCTCTACCAGTCAGGAAACAATGCTTTTGTCAACGGTGGAGGCCATAAGCTTCCAGACCACTCAACTGCGGGCACCTCTAGGCAAAAGCATGAGTTAGGGACCCCAGTCTCCAGAGGGCACTGTGAGGCACTCAGGAGAGGAAGGACAAGAAAGCCCAGTAGGGGGAAATGTACCCTCCTCCTCCCAGCAGAGGGGGAGGCAGCTTGACACAGGGGAGAGGCACTGAGCCTGGGTCAGCAGCCTACCTTTCTGGCCTGTGGCCTTTGGCCCATCCTTTGTCTTTTCTGGTCCTCAGCATTATCTCCTGTTAAATGAAAATGCTGGAGAGAGAAGGCTCTTCTAGCACTGGATTCTCAGGGCAGGGCCCATCTGGGGAGGCCGTTATGTCCCCAGGACTCAAAGATGGCTCCCTTCAGCCACTGTAACATCAGGATTTTCCTGCCCTCAGTCACCTTGGCCAGTAGATTTCTCATAACTTCCTTCCCTCTCCTGGGGTGACAATTTCTTTTTTTTTCAGTCTCACAGGAGTTTTTTTTTTTTTTTTTTTGCTTTTTGGAGACAGGGTCTTGCTTTGTAGTTCAGGCTGGCCCTGAGCTCACTATGGTGCCCAGGCAAGCCGCTGTGAACTCAGCAATCCTCCCGTCTCTGCCTCCCGAGTGCTGGGATTACAGGCGTGAGCCACCATGCCCAGCATTTCACAGGAGTTTTTAAAGGCTTACAAGATGTTACTGAAATAACAAGTTAAACAATTCAAAGATATATCCAGACACAGTTAATCATCTTTCCTTCCCTCCTCTCCATTCCCAGCCGGCTTCCCACATGCCAGCCCCTCTCCTGGGGGCCTGGTGTGGATCCCCAGCAGCCTCTCTGCTCACACAACAGACACGCTCACACAGTTCGAGTCTTCCTTCCCCTTCCTTCAGTTCTTTCTTTCCTACAAAAGGGGTGACTCTGAAGCCCTCTTTTTCATTTAATAATAACATATCAGAGACATTTCTCTGACATTTGGGCCTCTCACCCACTTTTGGGTAACAGTTTGTGGGGTGCATGCCAGGGCCCACGCTGGGTCTTGAAAGCTTGCAAGCAGCATCCAGTTTAACCTGCAACCCCCAGGAAGCATGTGAGCTGAGAGACGGTGAAGCTGGTGTTCAGCTGTGGAGGCCTGAGCTGTGTGCCAGGGTGTGGCAAGATTTGGCACTCAGCTGCCTGGGGGACTGAACCGGACCCCCAGCTGGACATGGACAGAGTGGAGACAGCAGGAGACAGGTTTTTTTTTTTTTTTTGACTGATACAACAGAATACATGCCAGTAAATAGATCCATACAGACTGGAGTGTTAGTACCTGTCGGATGAAATTAAAATGGGCCAAAGGGATTGCATGCATTTTATTTTAACATATAAGCCAGATCAGCTGCTAAAAGGCTTTAGCAATTCACAGACTCGTCAGCATAACCTCTTAGTTTTGTGGCGTTCTTCCTGTGGGCCCCTGGAGAGCCTCTCTCTCAGCGCTCTCCTCTTCCTGTTAGGGAAATGGCCCAGTGACAGGGCAAGATCTACAGCGAGTCCAAGGCAGAGCCGGCCTCACTGTCCTTGCCTGGGCCATTGCCTGCCCTCTTTGCTCCAGGCTGCTCTGTCTCCTCCCCTCCCCTCTTGTCCATGTGCTGTGCTACTGGACATTGTGTTGTTTCCTTGCTTATCAGAGGTCCCAGCTGGGTGCCTGGCCACAGGCTCTAGTCCCAGCCCCAACCCCATCCTTGCAACACGGTGCAGGGAGCTGTGCCACTCAGTGGCATCCCCAGGGCTTTCCATTTTGTAAAACAAATTTTGAGACAGGGTCTCAAACCCCCTATCCTGCCATGTCAGCCTCCCAAGCAGCTAGGAATACAGGCGTGCACCACCACACCTGGCTTCAAGTCACAGCTTCTTCTGAGGCGTTTGGAGCCCATCCCCGTCTGTTCCCTGGCATATCTCCTTTCTTCCAACCAGCAACCAAATCTTGGGTACACACCGTCCTTGGAACATCTCACACCATTTGAACACAGTTGCTTTTTTCCTCTTGGAAGTTTGCTGTTCCCGATTTCTTCTTCAAAGTCAAGTGCGCATGCACCTCTTCCAAAGTGCCCCTCGACCGCTCAGGCTTCCACATCAGGCAGAGTCAACTGCTCGGCAGTAAGGAATGTCCCCTTCTGACTTCCTTCCAGGACGAGTGTCAAAGAAGAACTGGCCAGGAGGGGGCAGTGCACAACCAAAGGAAGGTCAAGGTCACAAGGGTATCTGGGTCTTGCCCGGTGTAGATGTTGCAGAAGTCTGGTCCAGCCTCTGGCAAGCTCCATGCTGTCTGAGCCTCAGTTTGCATCTCGTGGAAGGACAGGGCTGGGCCAGTTCAGTGCTTCTCAAAGCTTGTGTTGCGCAGAGTGGCTCTGAGAGACACAGATATTTTAAAATGGAAATCATCATGTATTTATTTTAATGTGTATTAGACAAAAAATAACCAGTACATCAAACCTGTTATTTTTCAGATATTATTGCTTAGGATGGGGCTAAGTAGATATTCAAGTAAAAAAAAATCAGTGAGTCAATATAAAAGAAAGTAGCAATTAAATAATAGTACTGGTGATATGCTGGCGGCGAACGGCTGCAGTGAGGAGAACACGGGTCCGCCTTTACCGAGAGCAATGGTGGGTCTGCAGGGATGCCCGCCTGCGGGGTGGGCGTGGGGAGGGGCTGCTGCCTTGGGGTGGAGTGGCAGGGACTCAGGGGGTGGCTGTCTTTACCCCAGACCCTCCTCCACCCTGGGAAGGGTCTGAGTGCAGGCTCCCTCCCTCCCACTTCCTTCTCAGCTTCCCTGCGGTTACTAAGGAGTAGGAGGCTGAGAGGCCGCATTCTGGAAGCTCATCTGCTCCCTCGTTCTCACCCAGCACCCTGCTTGGCATCGACCATTCAGGGCGATGATTACCAAGGATGCAGAGAGGCCCTGGGGGTGGGGAGAGAACATAGATACCAGAGTTTCCCTGAGTTCCCGAATGTCCGACCTGAAATGACTGCTAATGCCTCCCTGGATGGCTGTGCTTTGGAGTCGTGTGCTTAGTCAATGGAAATTCAGGTCCAAGACTGAAATAGGCAGTTCTGGTCTCGGTCCCCTGGATCTGTATTTCCAGAAACTCCCCAGTTCGTTCTGACCCTTCTGGGCCTGGATCCACTCTGTGAGATTGCACAGACCCCTCTGTGCTGCCATGGGTGCTCACGGGGATCGTGTCACTTATCCAAAGGCGCCGAGCCAGGTGGCAGCAGTTCTTCTGCCTCAGCTCCGTTCATCGCATGAGTGTCCCATGCTCAGCCTGGTTCTCAGCAAAGCGAGCCCCACTGACCAACATGGTGGGGTGACCGAAAGGTTCCTTTGCCTCTGGGCATGTCAAGGAGTAGGTAGAGAACATGCTGGTAGAGAACGTGCTGTAAGATCTGCCATCTGCTGTGGAGGCCAGAAGGGGTGGGGTGGGATGGAAAGGGTGCAGGGGTGCCAGGGCAGCCAGCTCCACTCTGCAGTGTGCCAGCTGCTGAGGGCAGATGCCAAGCAGGCTATGTGCCACCACTGGTTGGGTTTTCATTCACATGGGATCCTCAAGGAACAGTTAGGGCCAATGACAAGGGGCAAATTCTCAATAAGACTTTTTTTTTTTGAGACAGAGTCTTGCTTTGTAGTTCAGGCTGGCCCTAAACTTACTATGTAGCCCAGGCAATCCTAGAACTCAGCAGTCCTCCTGCCTCTGCCTCCTGAGTGCTGGGATTACAGGCATGAGCTACCACACCTAGCACTGTGGTATGTGATACTGATTCCTGGTGGGTGTGAGTCACCGTGCCTGGTATTGCATGTGTTACTAGGGATCGAACCAGGGACCTTGCGCTTGCTGGGCAGGTGCCAGAACCACTGAGCTAAATCTCTGGCCCTCAGTGAGACTTTTTTTTTTTTGTAGTACTGGGGATTGAACTCAGGCCCTTGTGCTTCCAAGGTAGGTGTGGTACCACTTGAGCTAAATCCCCAGTCCTCCATGAGACTTTCTTACCGTGATCAGGGACAAGGGAGACAACTGACCTTAAGGCAGCTGTCCAGCTCCCTGCTTGTAAAAAACTATATTTGACATATGAACAACAAATAGAGGGACAAATATAGGCAGATCTGGAGTTTCTGTGATCTGATCATGAAATAAGACACTACAGATAAACTAGCGCTTCTTTGATCATTCTCCCCCTTCCTGCCTAGAGGGGTCACTGGCCACCCATTCCCTGAGGTTGGCATGGGCCACTTCTACACATGTTTTTATATTATTAATACTAATGTGGACACATAAAAACAGCATTGTTTTGTAGTCTTTTCAACTTCCTGTAAATGACATAATGCAGCATGTAGCCTTCATTGCATGTTGCTTCTTTTCATCCAATGTTGTGTGTGTAATTTACCTGTGTTGATGTGCAGAAGTCCAGAATACACATTTCCACTCTCCAATCTATTTCTGTTTCATTGTGTCACATTTTATTAATCCCCTTTTCCTGTAGATAGGCATTGCCATGTTCTCTAGTTTTCCATGCTAACTGAGAAGGAGACCAAGAGATGGAAGAGAGGGTCAGGGTTCCAGAGCCTGCTTTACAAGCACAAGGTCCTGAGTTTGATCCCTGGTAACACCATACCACAATCCTGGGTGTGGTGACTCATGCCTGTAAACCCAGTAGTCAGCACCACATATCACAATTCCAGCACTTGGGAGGCAGAAGCAGGAGGACTGCTGTGACTTTGAGGCTTGCCTGGGCTGCATAGTGAGCTCAGGCCAGCCTGAACTACAAAGTGAGACCCTGTCTCAAAAAAAAAAAAAAAAAAAAAAAAAAAAAAAAAAAAAAAAAAAAAAAAAAAAAAAAAAAAAAAAAAAAAAAAAAAAAAAAAAAAAAAAAAAAAAAAAAAAGAAGATGGAAGAAAGAGATGGAAGGAAGGAAGGGGGGAAGAGGAGAAGAGGGGAAGAGAATGAGATGTGTTGTATACATGTACCATCTCTCCACAGTGAATATAATCAATATGTGCTACCAACATCCACTATGATAAATAAAGAAATTTAAAAGACAAAACCCATACCACCAAGACTGTCTTTATACCTATGTCTCATGTGCCTGGGGACTATCTGGGTGGGGTGAAGATCTTGGGGCTCATCTGCCACTGCCCAGCGGTGCCCACGGGGGTGACAGTCAGACTCAGAATGTTTGCCACTCTGATGGGGCCAAACATCGCTCATTTTGGTTTTAATTTGTACTTCTCTCACATTTTTATAACTTTACTGATTGTTTGCAGTTCCTATCCTGGGAGTTGCCTTTTGCATGCCCTGCTGAGACTCCTCTGAGATTGTTTTTCTTACAGACTTCAGAGAGTTTGGCTCTTGTGGTGTGTGCTGACATCTCCTGCCAGGTTCCAACTTGTCTTTTCTCTTTCAGTCTTTTGTGGCACAAAGCATTCATGTCTTCTGCTGTGGCTTGGGGCTCTAAAGTCCTCAGCCAGCTGATGACTTGGAAACATGGCACCTTCCTCACCATGGGTCACCATTCCAGTGCTGGCTTCACTTGGGGTAGAATCAGGGTGAGTAACTTACCAGTGGATTAGGTGAACTTGGGGTAAATTGTCTACCTTTGCCTTTCAGCTTCTCTTCTGGTAAAGCAGGGTTAAGAAAAGTCTTAGTTCACAGTGATGCTAAGAGGCTGGGAGCCCTGAGCCTCCAGGGAAGTGGGAGGTGTTGCAAAAGGGCACTGAGCAGCTGCTACCTGAGGGCCCTCCAGTGTCACCTCCTAATGGTCAGTGATCAGTGCAGTGTCTCCTGAGCCAGGCTCCGTGACTATGGGGACAGGACCTGTGTGGAAGGCCATCAGCGATCTCTCAGGAAAGCCAGGGAGGACAGGTGTGGGCTCTGCCCTCAAGACAAGCACAGAGGCATCAAGCTGCCAGGTCACCTCTGGGGTGTCTTGGGAGAACAGCTGGTGGCTCCAAGGGAAATATTTGCCAAAGGAGAGAGGACACACCTATCCAGTCACTTTCATTCATATGTGACCACACGCCGGCCTACACAGACAGGACACTGGAGGTCATGGCCACAGGATAGCCCTGCCACTTTCCTGTAGTTCCTCCTGGGCATAGCACACACCATTTAGGGGCAGGAACAAGCTACGGGCTTGGACATGGAAGAAAAAGATGTCCCGTCATTGCTGTTTCTACCATGTTCTGCTTTTGGACAAGACCACAGAACTCTTGATTGTTTGGGTCTAAAGATGTGTCCTTCACCCCATTTACCACCCTATCACCACTTCTGAGGGGTCAGCCTACTCAAATGGTCAGAGCATTGCCTGTCTGTGAGAGATACTGTAAAAAGAAACATTTTTGGAGTAAGTGCACAGTGCAAAAATGTAAAGGTACAAAAATTATACATATCGGGCTGGAGGGTTAGCTCAGTGGTTCCGGCACCTGCCTCACAAGCGCAAGGTCCTGAGTTTGATCCCGGGAAACCACATACAATGCTGGGCGTGGAGACTCACGCCCACCAACAATCAATACCGCATACCACAGTGCCGGGCGTGGTGGCTCATGCCTGTAATCCCAGCACTTGGGAGGCAGAGACAGGAGGATTGCTGAGTTCGAGGTTTGCCTGGGCTACATAGTGAGCGCAGAGCCAGCCTGAACTACAAAGCGAGACCCTGTCTCAAAAAAAAAAAAATTATACATATCTATTTAATTGTTATACATACTATTATAAACCTTGCTTATTTTTCCCAACTCATTTCTCTCCCCAAATTTAGGGCCTGGAATATAACAGGCAAAAAGAGTGAATGTTTGAAGGATAGATGGATGAGTGGATGGTGTGGTAGATGGATGCAGGAGGCCGTTCGGGGTTAGGCTTTTATACTTCATATCCTGAGGCTCATGCTGACCTTGGAAGGTTCCTTCTTCTCCACATGTCGATGCAGGTGGGTGAATTCAGGCCTTTTTGACCCTGGCACAGAGCCATCCTGGGAGAACTAAGTGAACCAGGCAGCTGAAAAACTTAATTGTCATTTCCACTAGCAGATGGTTTCCAGGGAAACGCGAAGACTATTCGAATGGGGAGGGGTTTTTCAGGCCACGCAGAACAGCAAGAGAGAATCTCTGATTGGGGAGGTGGATGTTCCCTAGGGCATTAATGTTTAATTTTCCCTCAGTGGTGGTCCCAGACCATTAAGAATGGTATTTAGGGATCATTGTGATATCTGCTCTATGATGCCACATGGCCACACAGTGCCAGGGCTGCAGTGTTTACACAAGGGTCCCGTTGGCATTGGGTCATCAGAGACTTTGCAGCCCCCAAGGGAACTGAGATGTTGCAGTTGGTCAAACTGGGTTTTATTTTTCTGATGTATAAAAATTGTACTTTGTCCATGGTATGTTAAGCAGAGCCTTAAATCTGGGTCTGTAGACCTGTAAGATCCTTGGGCGTTTTTTAAGGATCAGAGAGTTTTCCTGAGGCCTCTCTCCATGACTGCAGGATGAGTAACAGGGTCTGACAAGGACAACAGGGCCCCAGGTGGGGACAGAAAGCTTGATTCTGCTCTGTCTCTGCCTTTTATTTCTTACGTCACCTGGACTCCTCTGTCTTTTCCGCTTTAATTTCCTCATCAATGCAAAGGGACATGATGAAAGAAAGTTCTGTCTTTACAAGTGTGCTCAGCTCTTTCAGTTTTGCAAGTGGGAAGGAAACTTGAGGAGGTGAAAGGACTTTGCCACTCTCTGCATCACTGGCTGAACTGGGCAGGGAGCTTGGGTTCTGACCCCCCACTGTCCCCTGAAATGGAGGCCACTGGCCATAATGGTTAGATTCTAATTCTGGAAAGTATAATAATAATACCTCAGGTGCAGCCTGCACTATTTGGGCAAACATACTATCTTTATTTTTATTTGTTAAAGAAATTAAATTAGGGAAGCCAAACAAATAAATGAGCACGTTGATATTCCCACAGCTATACCTCCCTTCCTGGAGCAAAAATAAATTCTTTCTTTGGAGAAAGGTCGGACAAGGGGCATGTAGCAACAAAACACCTTAGGTCCTTTGGTGCCAGACATCTGGGTTACCATTGTGCTGGGGTGAAAAGGCCACTTCACTTTAGTACCAAGTGCTTGGGAACTTGGTGTTGGGTTTGGGGCAGGCCGTGGGCTCCATGTCCCGTCATTGATGTTTCTACTTCTGCTCTGTGCTATGCATGTGCTCATGCAAATTGACACTGAAATAGTGAAAGAATGAACAGAGTTGTGTTGTTGGTGCTGAAAAATCTGGAGAGGTCTCAAAGAAGATGTAAAGACAGTTTAAGTCAGGAGGGCAAAGGGGCAAGGGAGCTCTTGTGGCAGAGGGCTTCTGGTCTGGACTCAGGGCTGAGGGAGACATACAGGTGCGGAAGCTCAGTCCAGAGGCGATTTGTTGCACCAGTGTCTGGCTGCTGAGTGTCTTCCCTGTGTTGAGCCTGGTGCTGACTTCCCAGTCCAAGGTAGTATCCCCACCACGGTGAAGAAGGTTTTGGGCTTTGGAATCTCACAGACATGAGCTCCAGCCCCAGTTCCACCATGGAGGACCTGGGGCGTATCACTTCACTGATGTTTAGTTTCTTTTTCTTTTTTTTGGTGTTTTGAGACAGGGTCTCAGTCTGTAGTGCAGGCTGGCTTTCAACTCACTAGGTAGCCCAGGCTGGCCTCAAACTTGTAATCCTATTGTCTCAGCCTCTTGAGTGCTGGAATTACAGGTGTGCACCACCATGTCTGACTTTGTTTCCCTTTCTCTACTTATAAAAAGTGATGAAGACTAACAAATATCACCTCTGCTGGTAAAGAAGATTCAACCCTAGGTTCATAATGCCTGGTAAAGAAAGAGCACTTAGGGCTGGGGATTTAGCTTAAGTGGTATCGTGCCAACCTTGGATGCACAAGGGCCCGAGTTCGATCCCCAGTACCGAAAAAAAAAAAAAGAAAAGAAAAGAAAAGAAAGAGCACCTAGAACCCATTATCCAGTGCAGTGATCTGCCTGTGCTGAGTTCATATGGGCAGCTCCTGTGCAGGAACATCAGGTTATTTATGGTTGTTTGGCTATTGTGGTTGTTGTTTCTATTAAGAACATTGATTCTATGAATAACATGTTTTTCTCCTGGTGCATGTGAGTGTGAGTTCCTCTCTGGTGGGGTAAAAATAAATAGAAAGGTAAGGGCTTCTGGCACTCACCAGGGAGAGGGAGCCTGGCCTGGAAAATTCTGCGAAGCCAATGATAACCATTTAGCTGCTAGGGTATGGGAGTTTGGGAGTTGCCCAAGGGAGGGAGTGGTAACCGGAAAACGAGTGACATGGTAAAGAAAAAGGGAATTGGGGGAGATTCAGAGTAGAAGTTCTTCAGCATCTGGATGGGAATATTGAAACCCTAATCACCAGTGTGGGGGAAGTGTGAGCACTGGTGTGTACAGCTGGAGTATGCATGAGACCTAGGGATGGGGTTGCTCGGATGTTGGGAGAGTGAACAGTTGACTTTACAAGATAATGCTGATTGTTTTTCAAATAATTTATTTCTGCCGACATTCCCTCCAGCAGTGTATGGTGTTCAGGTGGCTCACAGCCTCGCCAACACTTGGTATCACCAGGCTCCTCAGTTTCTGCCAGTTTAGTGGGGGTAAAATATCCTCTAACAGTTTTTTTTTTTT
>PVIC010038151.1:0-17769 GCA_004025085.1 Thryonomys swinderianus | reverse complement strand
GGTGGGGAAAAGATGGTTTTACAAAGAATAAACCTTATCATTGTTTGAGTCGCTGCTAACATGATGGCACATGACACGGTCCGAATGTTTTTCCACTTTTGTGGGATGCTCCAGCCATCAAAATTTCATTAGCCTCACAGCAGTTCTAGCACCTCTGAACTTGAACTGTCAGCCTCTTTATCAATAAATAAATGAAATCTAATCTGTTTTAGTGACTAAACTCTTCTTTGAAGTTGAAACTAGAAGGTCAGGCACTCTGCTTGCATAGTTTTACAAATGTTGAATAACATCTTTTCCTGGGGAAAATAGCCTCCTCATTCATGGTTTTTTTTTTAAATGATAACAACAGTTGGTGAAAACTCCCACATCACCTTAGATGAAAACAAACCAGTGTGTGGCTCCTAAACTGGTGAGTTATTTTACCCTGTCCCTCTTGTTCCAACACTTGCTGATTGAATAGTAATTCCAGTGACACATCTCAAACTAACACACAAATAAATACAATTAGACAATGCAAGTTTAAGTAGACTGATAGCCTTTCAAAGTTGGAGTGATTTAAAATAACTAGAGAGTTGAATTATGTAAGCAATTGTATATTAGAAATGTTTGATTAGAAGTAGTAAATAAAATATGTATCAGTTTTGACAATATTGTTTTTAAAGGTGTTAGAAAAAATTGTATATGATTTCAAATTTTAATTCTTAACGTATTTTAAGGAAAAAAAACCTATAGTTTTTACATCACGAGAAAAAATTCTCAATGTTCTTGTTTAGTGCCACAACAGAAAATTTTGTTTGCTAAGTGCCTCAGAGCACTGTTGCCCTAGATCTTAATGAAATTAATCATTTTGATGGATTCTTGATCCTTCTGAGTAATCATTAAAATTTTAAAGGAAATTAATCTGAAATATTCCTATGGATGTACATATTAAATATATGATAGCCAGTATTCATTAAGACCACATATCTGTTTTCTTTCCTCTTGTTTCTCTCCTTAAACTGTTCTCATTGGGAATTCTTAGACCATCAAAATATTGTTTAAAAAATCATCACAACCAAACCATAAGAGAAGAATAAATACAAGCTTAAGTCATCACTGCTCAACTTCACCAGCATTGCTTTTGACACTTGATACTCTTAAAGTGACCTGTTTCCTCTCAACCAAATCTGCCTAATGTTCTGAATTTCAAAGCAAGGCCTCCAACGCTCCCTCCTTGTTCCTCTTATTCTGTATCTTCATAGCTACCAGTTGAGGAAACTGATACAACTTTCCCTGCCTTCCCATTACTCTAAAAATGTAGCCTGTGAGATTACCTGGGAAACAAGTTCCTCCTCTGGTTAAAAATAATCCATGCAAATGCCGGACGTGGTGGCTCACGCCTGTAATCCCAGCACTCAGGAGGCAGAGATAGGAGGATTGCTGAGTTCATGGTGGCTTGCCTGGGCACCATAGTGAGCTCAGGGCCAGCCTGAACTACAAAAGCGAGACCCTGTCTCAAAAAGCAAAAAAAAAAAAATAATAATAATAATAATAATAATAATCCATGCAAATGGAGAGGGGCAGGGGTGTGAGGAACTCACACACCTTTTTTTCTCCTCTCAATCATTTGAATGTTATGTGCTGCTGACTAAAGGTTACAGTGCTTACAGTCTTTTTATGTTTCCTTTTTTCTTTTTCAGTACTGGGGATTGAACGCAGGGCCCTCACAGTGAACTACGTCTCCAGCTCTTTTTTTTTGTTTATTTTGAGACAAGATCTCTCTAAATCACAAAGTGGACTAGGCTGGCCTTAAACTTGTGATCCTCCCATCTCGGCCTCATAGGATGCAGGCCTTATGGTATATTTCCTGAAAAGCAAGAAATAACTATATTTGGGGGTTCATCATGAGATGGTGTTAGCAGATATAGAATTTTTTAAATAACAGAATTTTATTTTACCAGTACAAATACAACAAGACACACTTGTAAGGAAAGAAAGATAATCTACAAAGATTTGGGGTGGGAAGGCCAAGGGGGGGTCGATGTGAAAATGGCAGATACAGATACAGACATTCTATGATGTGATTCACTCAGTATCAAATCCACTATCTTACTGCAGTCTCCTCTCCTATAATGTCAAACTGTTTGTTCTGCATTGTGGGAAAATCAAATGCCACACATAAAACTGGAATATAACCATGTACCTGAGATTGCTCCAGCAGTGTCCTGTGAGGTCCGGCTGGACTGGAAGCAATATTTAAACCAAATTGTAAGTATTTATGATGAGTGTATTTTTGAACCTACTATGAAAATGGATACAAACCCAGGTTTCAAGGAGGTGAGAGAATTAGCTGATGGAAATGCTGGAAGCCTGCTTCCAAGACTGATTTTATCAAAGAGGACTCTTCACAATTTCTGTTTGGGGTTGTAGTAAAGCCAGCCTCCACCCCGAAATCGCACATCCAAAATGAAGATATTGAATGCATGTTATTAATTGATCTTATTTCAGCTGAATGCGTAAAAGGGTTTGGCATAAGATAAATTGTTTTCGATTGCTTAAATTAGACTTTTCTTTCCCCATGAATAGGAGAGAAACGTTTACTAAACAATGGGAAGCTGGAGGGGCCACCTCACTCTGAGCCTGCACTGAAAGCCAAAGTGGACCATAGATCCGCTCTCCTATTACAAAGCAAAGCTGACAAAGTTGCTCAATAAATAATAAAAGTGAAATACTATTAATAAAACAACCATCTTTTCAAACGTCATGCAATTCTTCTATTTTAATTTTTCCTTTGCATTTTGATGTATTGGACATGCATAGCATTAATAACCAGAATAGAATAGCAAGTGCACTGTTAATATTAAAAGCAGAAGAAAAAAATGCTTTTTTGTTATCTGGTGTGTGGACACTGACTAAAATTTACATTTTCTTTTGAATCTGTTGCTGCCTATACTTGACCATTTTTTATTATCTTGCATTGGCATTAACACAGAAGTCCTAGTCGTTTTTAAAGACTTTTTTCTTACAATATGAAAAGCTACTATTTAGATATCCTTAAACCCGATTTTTGTGTGTGGATTTAATTGCCTAGTAATCCAGTTCCAAAAGTACATCAAAGGCCACACTCCGCCTCTTCACCAAGATTTCAATTGCTAGTAACTTTAAAGCATGATCAAATTTGTTCTTCAGTCACATCAGCCCCGTTAATAAACTATTCTGTGTGCTCATTCATCCATTCGAAGACTCCACAACTTCTTTCAGAGATCTTCAAGAGGAGTCTACAAAGAAATCTTTGATTGCAAGCTGCCTCTGGAGTGAACTTTACCAATGCTTGTTCTGCTACTCCAGAGGGTAACAGGTGACATGGCCCAAGATAAGTCAAAGATGATCTTTTTTCTTCCCTACACGATTAAACTGCTTTTCAAAACTATAGCTAGCACACCATAGGCTGCTTGCATAATTAAACAATCACATTTCAAATATTGATTTTTTTCCAGGAAAAAAATACATTATTTAAGGACATTTCTTCAGTTGAACTGCATTAAGACAAAAATAAATAAAGGAAAGAAGAGAAAGAAGCACGAAAGAAAACAAAAAAGGAAGGGAAGCATTACCCACAGTGAACCAAAACAAGCAGAAGCATTGAATGGCAACGTTAGAAAGCAAAACATGAGACTTACCGGTCTCACTGTCGGACTTGTTTTCGTGCTCTGTGTCCGTGAGGGTGAGGGCGGAGTTGGACCGACTTGACAGGCAGGAGCTGCGGCCTGATTTGACCCCCCTGCCCCACAGTCTCATGGCATGCTCTGGGGACATCACTGCTTCATTTTCAGTGTCAGCATCTGACCCTGCACTGATAGAGTAACCTCTGTGGGGGAGCCCCATTTCCGCACAAAATGCCAGTCCTCTTCGAGTTGCTGGTTCGCAAACTCCTAACTGCCTTAGGGTAAAATTCTGTCCTAATTAGGGGGGAAAAAGAGATAACAACTAGTAAGTATACAGCGTTAGTTTTTTCTTTCTTTCTTTCTTTCTTTCTTTCTTTCTTTCTTTCTTTCTTTCTTTCTTTCTTTCTTTTTCTTTCTTTCTTTCTTTCTTTCTTTCTTTCTTTCTTTCTTTCTTTCTTTCTTTCTTTCTTTCTTTCTTTCTTTCTTTCTTTCTTTCTTTCTTTCTTTCTTCCTTTCTTTTTCTTTCTTTCCTATCTCTTTCTCTCTCTTTCTTTCTTAGACTATCTTCTGCAAACAAACACAGAAGCACGCAGTCTGTTCCACTCTCCTCACCAGGGGCTTACATTAGTCTGCACTGTGTATGGTTAACGGGTGCAATTGAGGGGTTGGCGCTCCAAAGCAGACGCCCCACAAGCGCCAGCTCTGAGGCCCTTGGGCAACTTTTGAAGCCCATCCGCCATTGCAGGGGGTGGGGCGGCCCAAGAAAACTTAGCCCACAGAAAGAACTCATGAGCAGCAGCAGGCGTGCGAAGCAACAGAAACTGTCCGAATTATTTCCCGCGTGCTGGCTGCTGGCCTGTTCTACGGCATTTTCCCACCCAGATATCACTACTCGGGAAAAACAAAGGAGTCCCTTAAGAAAAAGTTCCTTAAGGAAAAATAGGAGTTTAGTCTGTGTTATTACATCGTCGCACCTTAATTCAGCCATCAATATAAATGTTCACCCTTCGTGAGTGTGTGTGTGAACTCACTAAAGTTGAGTGTCATTTTGAAAATTTGCAGCATACTTTGGACATCTTTGACTTTCTAGATTTAGTTTTGTTTTAACAGACACCTGTGAACACCTGTATGGATCAGAGTAAACCGATTTTTGTAAATAAAGTAAATTCTAAAAATAAAGTGTGAGTAGTGTGTATTTAAAAATTAATGATAAAGCCAAGTTCCCTGAAAAATAAATGGATGTGAACTCTGCAGGCCTTTACTAATAAATTGAGCATAATAAAACTCATGACACTGCAATAACTTAGAGCAAGAGTGTTTAAATTAGGTGACACTTTAAAATGACTGCTGTTATTAATGACTTTTCCAAACCTGTATTTATTCTTGAAATTTCCCATACGTTTTATGATACCATGGATATGATATATAGTGCATATATATAGTATAGGGTTCTTCCATTTCTTATCTTCACTGACGTGGTAGAATTGAGGTTGAGGTACCAACCAAAATCAAAATACATGTGAAGAATATTAGTATCTGAAGATGACTCAGATGCAACTACCTAACACTCAAACCTTTAAGAATACTAATCATTTATACTAGGCATCCTTTCAATTTTTCTACTTCCATGTCTTTATGAACATTTCAAAGTTACTTTGCTGGCGTGAGAAACCTATGGTATACCCTTTTAAAGTGGATGTCATACATTATCTGTGGTGAGGTCATGTGTTGACTCTGCTAAGGTAAAAGTCAAACGTACTGCACAGCACAGTAAATACTTGGTTGCAAAGATCCTCGTACCCCCGGGCCTCAGCAGACTTTAACTAAGTGGTTAATTGCTTTATTGTGGTGGCCATATCAGAAGCTGGAATCAGTTTTATCTCAGTCAGACTTCCAAGTGGATTCCAACAATGACACTCATAAATAATGAAAATCAGTTGCTGCAATTAGCTGCAAATCAAACTGTGCTTATCAAGGAGATAGGAATAATAAGCATCTACACCAAAAAAGTATGTCAGAAAAAGAGGGAGATGGAGGGCTGAGGGAGGAAAAAAGGGAGAGAAAGACAGACGGACAAAGAGGAGCCCACTCACTGAACAGCAAAGAAGAGCAAGCAAGCGGATGGGGGTCTTTGAGGTGTGATATAGTATTGGCAATATTTTAAAAGAATTAATGTCGACTGTAATCACGAGGTCAGCATCGCCGAGCTCAGCTGACGGACTGCTGTGGAAGACTTGCTTCCTTGCTATTTGCAGGCCGCATGTAAAATGGAGGAGCGTTCTACATTATTTAAATATTGCCACCACTCATGCAGTTTTCCAAAACAAGAACACAAAGTAATTCGTTACAAGGGGCAAAAAGTAAATGACAGGATCTTCTGGTTTTCTCTATTTTAGGAGATGCTCACATGCCAGGAAAAAAAAAAAAAAAGGAGAAAAGTTTAAGGACAGTATAACTCTCTTTCTAACCTCTGGGCTAGAACTCAAGATATTTTCCAGGTTATTATCTTCTCACCCAGTTGTCATCCTGATGCAAAACTCTGGGAGGCGAGAAAGCAGAAAGCCACAATCTCTGTTTGCTCTCAGGAATGTAAACAGTGCGCCTTGAGACTCATTGGCCGACTCATGGTCCCTGCGAACCCCTCGGCACACCCCACACTGCAACCACAGAACCCCCTCAGGCCTGAGTCCCCCTGTGACTCCAAATTCTTTATCTCTACTTCTGAAATGCAGACTAAAAAGTAAGAGCTTTCTTACAGAATTAAAAAGCTTATTTTTATTTTGGGGGGACCCTCACAACTTGGTTGTAGGTGTACATGGTTTAAAATCCCTCATAAGTACTGTTCAAAACACTTCACAACCAACTAGTTTTTTTTTTAATTTTTAATTTTTCAGGGTTTTCATGACTTGGATTAAGAGATGGTTTGTGCAAATGTGGAAAAAGTGCCTTAAAACAAATACCTTGACAAGTTACCAATAATCATGACTTAAAGAATGTATAACTTGAAGATGGAGAAAGAATTATTTCCATATCCCTGGCAAAAAAACCACATGACTACCGAAGTTGACTTTCACTGAAGTAACTGCTGGGCGACTTGTCATAAAGCTTCAAATTCTATTGCTGTTCTTTCTTCTCCCTGGTTGAGGATTTCTGATCTTAGGATCCCTTGTTTAAATGCAAAGCCCGTAGGGGAGATCTAGCCATGGAACCAGAATAATTCAGCCTGTCAGATTATTTCTCAGTGTAGCAAGACAGGCTATCCGTATGGAAAATGTACAGTCTGGACAAACCCAGAGAAGATAGAAGAAGAAGAACTGACTGAGAAAGACAGTGACTAGGACTGGAGGAGGGAGGGCCAGTTTTAAAGCACTGCAGAGAAGCCAGGAAAAAACGAGGAAGGCCGAGGCAGCTAGGACATCGCTGGGGCCAAGTAAAGACACCTCACAGTCCTGCTCAGTGCCAACTGACAGACACCTAATTCTTCATTTCCATTACTTCTTTAGATCAGAAAAGCCTTGTGCTCAGGAAAATAGTTCTATGACCATTACCTTAACTTCTCTTTTTCCCCTTCATAGTCTTAGTTCTGTTTAGCTAAGACTCATAAATAAATATTTATTGGCTGCACTTGGAATTTTGTTAGCTCTGATCAGCAGAGCCAACAGTGGAGTTTCCATTACAATTTGAATCAGGACCAAAGCAATACATTGCAGCAAGAACAAAATATACCTGAGGGTGGAATTCACTGTGATTAAAATGCAAGATTGGCGTGGAGTGGATTAAGCTTTGTTTTATGACACTCATAAATTTGAAAATCTACAAAAGAAAAATTGAGCAAACGTGATCGAACCAGGTTGTATCTTTTTTTTTTAACGTTTACATTTTAAAAAATGACTTCTCACATGTGGTAAAGTAGAAAGGGTGGTGTAAGAACAATCACCTTAAACAGGGTTAACAGTGTTTTTGCCTAGGAAACCATTCATCTGCTTCTGTCTCGATGGGTTTTGGTAATTTTGGACATTCCAAATAAAGGAGATAATATGACTGGTTTCTTTCATTTAGTTCAATGTTACTAAAGTTCAAACATGTAGAACAAATTGGTACTTCATTCTTTTTAGTGATAAATAATATCACCATCTTTTATTTATCCATTCCTATTAATGAACATCTTTGGACTTACGCAAGTGTTGTGAGGAATACTTATCTATAAGGGTTTTTGTTTTGGTTTTGTTAGTTGTTTGAGACCGGGTCTCACTTTGTAGTTCAGGCTGGTCCTGAACTCACTATGTAGCCTAGTATAGCCTTGAACTCATGGCAATCCTCCTGACTCTGCCTCCTAAATGCTGGGATTATATCACCTTGCCCGGCATTGTGGTATGTGGTACTGGGAAACAAACTCAGGACCTTGCATTTGAGAAGCAGATGCCAGAACCACTGAGCTATATCCTTGGCCCATGTATACATGTTTTCATTTCTCTGAGAGATTTACGTCAAATAGAAACCCCGGGGCCATGGGCTGACCCATGCTTACCCTTCTGAAAAACTGCTCTACTGCTCACCACAGGACAAACACCAGTTCACTCCAAGTAATAATTATATGAGGGTTTTGAGTGCTACATGTTCTCACCGACTTTTTTTTTTTTTTTGGCAGTACAGCAGCAGACCAAATTCAGGACTCTGTGCTTGGCAGGCAGGCGGCAGTGCTACCGAGCTACATCCCCAGTTCACCAACATGTTATTATTATCTGTTGGTTCACTTTTCTATTCCACTGAAAGTAGGATTTAAAATTTGCAACATCACTGGTCATTTGAGAGATGCAAATGAAAACAACACTGAGATTTCATCTCGCTCCACAAAGAATGGCCGCTATCACAAATCAACCAGCAATAAATGCTGGCGTGGCTGTGGGGAGAAAGGAACCCTTCTCCACTGCTGGTGGGATTGTAGACTTGTGCAACCATTGTGGAGATCTGTGTGGAGATTTCTCAGAAAACTAGGACTAGGGGTCCCATTTGACCCTGCTATCCCCCTGCTAGGAATACACCCAAAAGAATTTTAAAAATCACATTGGAAAGACAGATGTACACCCTTGTTCATAGCAGCTCAGTTCGTGATAGCTCAATCTTGGAAAAAACCCAAATGTCCATCAACTGGAGAGTGGATAAAGAAGATGTGTTTTTTTTTAATAAAATGGAGTATTACTCTCCTATAAAGAATGACAAGATCAAGCCATTTAGGTGCAAATGGAGACATCTGGAGGATATACTAATAAGTGAAATCAATAGATCACAGATAGGCAAATTCTGGATCTTCTCTTTGGCATGAACACCTGTAGATGCAAATGAGCTCTAGAAAGTATGACAGCTTTTATAGAGTGGGAAATTTCCATAGGAAATTTCATGTGGGAATGTAATGAGGGGAAGGAATAAATATGGGACAGAAAGAAAATAAAAGAGTATGTATAAAGGGGGTGGGGAGGTGTGGGTGGGTAGGGATATGGGTAAAAATGAGAATTAATTTGTGTCATATACTGGTACAAATTCCCCAATGTTATATGTGATTGTGAGATGTATATAAATTGTACCAATAAAGAATTCAATTAAAAAATATTTTCAATGAGTATTTGGAATACTGGCCATTGGTATTGAATTTAGGGAACAATTCAGAAAATTCTTCTTTTAAAAACTGGTTGGCTCTGCAGACCTGCTTTGAGATTATTAATTTATTCTATCAGTTTTTCATTTTTTTTGAGATAGAGTCTCGCTATAAATTGCAGACCTGACCTTGAATTCACTGTATAATCTAGACTGGCCTAGAACTCACAGTGATCCTCCCGCCTCAGCCTCCTGAGTACTGAGGCACCAGCCTGGCTTCTACATTCTATTATGCTGCTTTTATTCCTTATAAAATATTTCTCTATTTCAATTATGAATGCTCTTTAACTCAGACTGTTTACTACTGAGACTATATTCTGTAGAAATAAGATCACTTGATCCTAACGTACATGTGCCAAAAATGTTTAGTATGCCATTATTACAAACGTTTAAGCCAAATGTTTACCAGTAAGGAAATGGCTGAATAAATTATATATCCATGCCATGGAACAGTGTGTGGCTAGCATAAAGGATGAATTTGGATCTATATTTTCAGATCTGGAGGAAAGCCCAATATGTATATTTTAAGTTAAAAATGTAAGTTTCAGAATAGTATGTATAGTATGATGCCATTTTTGGAAACTAAGGAAAAAAACCAGCAGATTATATAAGGGCTCATGGTTCCAGCATGAATAAAGATGAGAAAGATATATCTCTTATTATGGCTTATCTGGAGGGAGGGGTAAGGGAAGGAAATTATTTCCAATTTTAGAGTTTCAGATTTTACTTTTGATAATTATTTTAATAATCTAAATCCAAGAAATGAAACCAGCGAGGGTGGCTCAGGCTTGTAGTCCAGGCACTTGGGATGCTGAGGCTGAAGGATCTGGAACCCGGGCCACACACTGAGACTCATAAATACACAACACAAATAAAACAAAGGGAAAATTAACACCTACAATGTATTTTCTAGAGTTACCATGTAACAGCTCCCATTCAATAATTACAAATTAATATATTTTTTCCTCTTGGGACTGTTAAGATTTTCAAATCCTTCTTTCCTTTCCTGAAGACATGAAATTGTGTAAATATGTGGAACATCGTTTCTTTTCCATTTCAATTTTTTTCTTTTCCCTTCATCATATTTTAAAGGGCCAATCCCAAAGTTCAAGTATGAGAAAGGGATAGATTAACCAATTTAAACAAAATACACACATAAAATAATGTAACACTATCTTTAATTATTGTTCTTAATTATGGGCTTGAATGAAAATACCTTTTTTTTTTTTTGAGACAGGGTCTCGCTTTGTAGTTCAGGCTGGCTCTGAGCTCGCTATGTAGCCTAGGCAAGCCTTGAACTCAGCAATCCTCCTGCCTATGCCTCCCGAGTGCTGGGATTACAGGCGTGAGCCACCACACCCAGCTGAATGAAAATACTTTTGAATGCCAAGCAAAACACAGAATGCCAGACCCTGCGACAACTCTTATTAGGCGCTGCGGAGTCAGGAGCCCACCTCTTACTAGGTGTTACCAGGCTGTGTTTGCAAAACTATATGAGGATCAAACAGAAGTATACGTAACTTTATTTCCCAGTGCATATTTTATAGGACACTCTAACTTTTCTAACTTTATGTTAAATTCATCACCATTTGAACAGAACACCTACCCTTGAATGTACAAGAGGAATTTCAATGAGGATACAAATCTCTACTGATAAAGCCCTGCCTAAATTACATTTTTAAAAATGATCTTATAGTCCAAATGAATAACTGAACTTCTTTGTCCTGTTTTTCTCTGCACATAAAAGGGAAATATTTTCCATTTGCTACACGTGTGCACTAATATGTCATTAGTGCCCTGAACTACATACTAATGTTGGGGTTTAGAAAAGAACACCTCAAGTCAGTCATTCAGAGAAGCTGGAGCTGAAGGCGACGAGACCCAGCAGCCTGAGAAGAAAAGCCTCTGACCTTGCACTGCCCTCTGCACCCCGCGTCCCCTCCCCACTCTGTAGAAAGTGGCTCACAGAATCCAGAATTCCTCTTTCCCTAGACAGTTCATGGACATTGGAAACTCTCCCACAGCCAGCAGAAGCCCAGGAAAGATCGCTCTCTTCCATCTCCCTCCCCCCAAGGATCCAGTTCCATATCCAGACGGAAAGAAAACCACACAGAGAGGCCAAGAAGAAAGAACCTGGCCAGGCCTCACTAGCTTTCCTCCTCTGGTACATTACACTCCATGCTTTTTGTCAAGCTACTATCCGTTTTTCGTCAGACCAAACCCCGACAGCTTCCCCCAGGTATTTGGGTCTTCATTTCGAAAGGCTCCCGTGTGGCATACAATCTTGGTTAAATAAATTTCTTATGCTTTGCTCTTGCTAACTTTTGTTATCAGACTGTCCTGCTTGCCCTGATCATAGGTGAGAAAAGGTAGGACACTTTTATGATCCCATTCAAATAATGTGAAATTTCTGAAGGACAATGAAATGGTCTTTGTGTGCTATACTTATAATTCACTTTGTTATTCAAATCATCAGCTCTAATGGAAGCCACTGGCCAGTGTACCCTCAATAATTACTGGGAATGCCGCTGTGAAAGGGGCCTCTAGTATCATAGTAGAAGTCTGAGGAGGTGCGTGCTAGGGGGAAACTCTAGGTGTATTTGCGAGCAGGGAAAGCAGGAATCAGATGGATGGCCTGGCTAGAAATGTCTGCACTTTCTTCAAGACAAGATTTGTGAGGTTTCTAGGGGTGGAGGAGCGTATAGACACTCAACGGTGGCCTACGTGAGAAAACTAAGGTTGTGAAGTCAACTGATTTGGAAGTTAAGTACAACCCTTAGGCTTGTATCGTGAAGGATTTATATGCTCAACCATTAACAAGTGATTTTCGCAATGATTTGTAATTAGAGAAGTAACTTTGAAATGTTTCCTTTTTCAAAAGCATTCAGAAAATGAACCTGTTTCTTATTTTTACTTAGCAATTATTGTTTTTTTAAAGAACAACCCAAGACCTAGAGATAATAATACGCCTACAACCTATCTGCTGGTATCTGATAGTCAAACTGCAGTAGGTATTGGTATAAATATGCGTTCAGTTTGGCATAAAGCAGCAGGTGTTTAATAATTGTGACTGAAGCGGCACCACAGTGCTTCACAATGTGGGTCCAAAATTGGCAACATGGCAAGGGACCGGATATGAGTTTAGCGGTAAGCTGGGGGCTCAAGACATCAGCCCAATAAAGGCCAAGGCAGGGGGAAAGGATTACCCCCACTGTGTCCCGAGGAGGGCTGTAAGCCACATCTATCTACTCACACCTTCTGGTAGGTAATCTACAAAGCAGGTCGGCAGCCAAGCCTGGAAGAAGCACTTGCCTACTTAACAGCCAAAATTAGTTAACAATCAGTTAGGCAGGGGAGCGAAGAGGGGGAGCGAGGAGGAAAACATTAACATGAAACAATGATAAACTGGAGCAATTTCACTTGTGTCTTTAGTACAGAAATTTAAGGTTGAGTAAACATGACCATTTAAATCCTTTAATCCTGCCGCTGACATTTATAGTGACTGAGAAGGATTAATCATTTTGATCTCTAAATGAATCATTTTAAGCAGTTAATATTTGAAAGTAATAAACTTTGGAGGTGCAGTAATTAGCCTGGTGGATCTGATTAATGTTGCTGGGTTTTGTCTCTTCTTATAAAACCCTATTTTCACACACAAAAAATTAACTTTTCTCGGCACTGGTGTTTCAGAAAATGTGAAAGAAGGGTCTCAGATTCCTTTCGTGTTTGTCTGAGGGCAAAGTGAGGGGGACGGGGGGGGATGAAAAGTTTGGGGGTCTAACTGGAAATTCATGGCAGCATTAAGGGCTGAATGGTGAGACCATATGGTCATATTTCTTTTGAAGTCTAGGATCAGTTCCCATTATTCACTGTAATGGCATCCAAGACTAAACCGAATTTCAGTCTTTAAAATTAAAAGCATTTTCCTCTTGGCTCTGGAATCGTCCTCTTTCACAATTTCCAGTACTCTGAAGATTTAATAAAATTTTGTAGTATAAAAATACAAATAAAAATAAAAAGAATAAGAAAACTAATTTATCCCATTTGACTTCCAGAGCAGGATTAAGATGGTACAGATTCACATAAAACTAGTACTTTAATCAAAGGAGCTAGTGACACTATTTTTATATCTATCCAATGCTATTAGTGACATATGTGTAACCTTCATGTCCTAAGGGAAACAAATAGGTTACAGAGTGTAAATACCATATCTTTTCTTTGGTATGAGAAACTGAAAAATGTAAATAACTCCTGGAATGTATGACAGACACTGTAAAATAGAAAATATCCTAAGGGAAATACGGGTAGGGCTAAGTGAGGGGAAAGAAAAATTGTGATAGTTTAAAAAAAAAGGGGAAACAAACTCATGTATATATGGGATGGGGGTTGTAGGGTGGGTAGGGGAATGAGAAAAATGAGAATTAAATCATGTCAAATACCGGTAGAAATTCTCAAAGTTGTGCTGAGGTTGATCACGATGTGTATATAAAATGTACCGATTTCACAATAAAAATGTTTTTAAAAAATAAGAAATTCTTCTGATCTATCTGGAACATTCAATAGGTAGAAGCATTTAAAAATTACCTACTACGTTAGCAATACAATAACACTGTCCGCCAAAGTAACCTATACCCGAGAGTTGAAGGCAGGCATTTTTTTGCACTTGGAAGTCAGTGAGAATCTGCGGGCACGCGTCCGTCCGCGAGCCGCCAGCATTTCCCTGTCTCACACAGGGCTCGGTACCCCACGGAGCCACTATCTCAATGGGCCCAGTGTCTTCGTCCGGCCAAGCCTCTCAGTACCGCAGCGGCAGGGTGCATTTCGAGAGAATGTTGTGGTTATGGCGCAGCAGAGGCCACAGAACTGCCCCTGGCACCAAGTGAAATCTCACCGCGGCTGAAGCTGCGGGAGAGGTAAGGCACAGCCCCAGCCTTGCCACATCCGACCCGAGACGCTCGAACGTGGCTCTGTTCCGTGCTGCCGCTGGGGCCCGCTGTTCGTGCAGCGCGGCTCACAGACCGAAAGCCGACACTTCCGTGCGTTTTAAGAAGCGCATCTCCCACAGGGCCCAAGGAGACAGGCACAGCTCCCCCCAGGCCCGCCCCTTCCTTTGTGCCAAGGCGGTGCCCGCCCCAGGCAGCCACTGTGCTGCTCCCTCACTACAGAGTAGCTTTGTCTGTTCTCTGGCGGAGTCACACGTGTGGAATCGGATCCTTCCTGTGAGCAGGATGCTTCTGAGGCTCTTCGCATTGCTACCCGTAAAAGGTGTTCACTCTGTTGTAATGCACAGTTGCACTGTGTTGCGTGAATATACTACAATTCATTATATTCACTCACCTAGTGGTTATGGGTTTGGATCTATTGTGAATAAAGCTGCTGCAAACATAACCTTTCATTTGTTTTGACTAAATATGTAGGTGAACTGCTGGGTCGGGTGGGAGGTGTTATTTTTAACTTTATATATGCAATGGCCACTTTCCAGAGTGGATGAGCTGCGTTACACTGCACGCCCCCATCAGTAATACACAGTCCCAGGGGCCACGTCCCCGCTGATATTTGATGTGCTGGGTCTTTCTGATTTATGTCTTTCTCATGGGGAGATAGTCGTATCTTACTGTGGTTTTAATTTTCATCACCTCGATGGCATTTTTCATGTGTTTATTATACATTTGTGTATCTTTAGTGATATTCTTTTGCCACACTTCTGTATTTTTCTTTTGATATAGATGTGTCGGAACTATTTCTCTAAGTCTTTTGTTGCACATGTTTATATAGACACTGTACATATAATTATACGTAAGGACAGAGATAATGCACATGCATATATCTGGTTATTAAAAAATAGGTCATTTTCTTCCAGACTATGGTGTGCATTTTCATTTTCCTATACATATCATTTGACAAATGGAACTATTCATTTTTGATAAAGTCTAATTTATCAAGTCTTTCTGCTACATTTAGCCCTTCCATACCCCCGCTAATATATTTTTGCCTATCCTAAAGTTGTGAAAATATCCCAAAACATATTTACCTTTTTAGTAGTTTTCTAGTGGCAACTAGAAAGACAGAATAGAATAGAAAAATAATTAAGGGTGACTAGTTATTCCTGGGCTCGAAGCTCACTGAGTGTTGACTGTGCAACATTTTACAAGTCTACGTCTCAGTTTTCCTCCCCTGTAAAATGGATTTAGTGAGGTGTGGTGATGCCACAGCTGGCTGTTTGATGTCACTTAGAACTCTACGAGGCCCGCCAGCAATGACTTACGAAGCTATTAAAATTAAAGATTACCGACCATATACTCCTACTCAGAAACAAGCAGAAGGCAGCACAAAGACCCTGAGACAAAGTAAAGAGTAACAAGACCACACATCAAAGGAGGAGAAAATGGAAAAGACCCCATATAAATTTTGAGTCCTAAGAGTTAAGATTTCCTGTAACCCAGGGACTTCTGGTTTATACTTCATTCTTATCCCTCCTTGGGATCCAGCTCCTCCCCTAAGATCAAGCCTGGAGTTCACCCTCAACTGGAAACCCACCATCAGGGCAGCGCGGGCATAAGCAAGCTGTACTTGTCTGGAAGGATGTTTTTCTTCGCCAACCCCCACAGTGTAAAGCCGACCTGCTGTGGTTCCCAGGCAGGCATTACTTTCTGTGTTTGATCTTTTGGTGGGTGATTTATAATTGGAAGCCTTTCCCGCAAGACCAACTCTTTCAATACGACTTCTGTTAATATTCTGCTGTTTATTCTTTTTTGTCTACAGGGTTTTGTTGCTCTTTGTGTCAGCAATTCCGCGGGTAAATTTTTGTTGGGTGTATTTCATGTACAATTTTTGGGGTAGTTTCCTGAATTACTTCTCTTCTGTTGTTGTTTATTTTGGCTTCTTCTTAAACCCGAGTTTCAGAATTATAAAGAAAGTCTTCATTTGAGAAATATGTTGTATTTGGAAGCTGATAAAGATCAGCACGTGTTTTATGCATGAAAACAACACGGAGGACACGGGGGTGGAAAACATGGCTCAAAAAGTTATGTGCAGGGCCGGAGATTTGGCTCAGTGGTTCCAGCGCCTGCCTCACAAGTGCAAGGTCCCTGGTTCAATCCTCAGTAACCACATACAACAATACTGGGTGTAGTATGCCCACTGGCAATCAGTACCTCATACCACAGATGCCAGACTTGGTGGCTCAAGCCTATAATCCCAGCACTCAGGAGGCAGAGGCAGGAGGATTGCTCAGTTCAAAGCTTGTCTGGGCTACATAGTGAGCTCAGGGCCAGCCTGAACTACAAAACAAAACCTGTCTAAAAAATAAAAAAAAAAAAAAGTTATGTTCAGTTCAAGAACTGGGTCGGGGTACCATGGAAGACAGCATTCGTGCACGAGACGGTCCCTTTGGGAACACGTGCTCCTCAGCCCCCTGGGAGAGCTCTCCCACAGGAGCCCCGCTACCGCTGTTCAGGAGAAACCGCCTAAGCAAATCCCTGGCGATCCCCAAGGACAGTGAAGGTCAGTGAAGTTAGGAATTGTGCACTGGGGGTGGGCGAGCAGGTTAGGGTTTGCTACTGTGTTCTCCAGACTCTCAGGAAACCTGATTCACCTTTTCACTGTCAGTGACCATTTAAATTATCCTTTATGAAATGTCTACTCACCTTATTTTCCCCCTTAGCTGTTCACTTTCAATTTTTAAATCTCCATATATTATAGATATAAATCTTATGTACATCACACTGAATAGATCTTCCTAATAGAACATTTTTGGCTTTAGACGTTTTAATTTAAATAGGAAAGGTTTTAAATAAAAACAACTACTCAATTCTATCTTCTCTTCTTGGTTTTCTGCTGCCATTAAAACTGGCTGCCCTACTCCTGGGGTGGAAACACAGCCTGTGCACACGCCGTGCAGCTTCAGAAGCACTTCCACTTTGCCATCTTCTGTTTTAAGGGCTGAAAAGCAAAAATAGTATCTGCTTCCTCTTCTCACACCGCTAGGAATGGCCATGTATTACAGTTCAGAACAAAGCGTTGTAGGAAGAAGTCTCAGGAGAATAAAAACACGAAGTCCAACATAGGCGACAGGCCTTCCCACCTCTGCGATCGCTCTGAGTTCAGAAAGAATCTGAAAGTGAACCTTCTACCTGGGGACACGGGACAAAAGCCACCTGCTAAGGACGGCAGAACAAAAAGAGATGGAAGGAACCGGGTCCTTGATGGCATCTTTGATCCCTGGACAGTCTGTCTTTGGAATTATGTGTAAGAAAATAATTCTCGAAGGTGTTTAAGCCACTGTTTTTGGAGCTTTTTGCTATTCACGGCTCAACTCATTTGTATCTTATTCAGTCTCCCAAATTAACTTCTAGAATTCTTATTGCTTTATTTTTTACATTTGTCTTTAATCCATCTTAATTTATTTTTGAATATGCTGAGAGATATGAGTCCAATTTTATATTCTTCCAGATGGATAACCAGTTGTGCCAGC
>PVIC010038150.1:0-17735 GCA_004025085.1 Thryonomys swinderianus | reverse complement strand
AAAGATGGGCCGGAGGGTTAGCTCAGTGGTTCCGGTGCCTGCCTCGTGAGCGCAAGGACCTGAGTTCGATCCCCGGTAACCACATATAATGCTGGGTGTGGAGACTCACGCCCACCAACAACCAACACTGCATACCACAGTGCTGGACGTGGTGGCTCACGCCTGTAATCCCAGCACTCGGGAGGTAGAGACAGGAGGATTGCTGGGTTCGTGGCAGCTTGCCTGGGCACCATAGTGAGCTCAGGGCCAGCCTGAACTACAAAAGCGAGACCCTGTCTCCAAAAAAAGCAAAAAAAATAAAAAATAAAAAATAAATAAATAAAAGAAAAGAGGGGGCAGTTGAAAATCTAAGGAACATTTTCTTTTGAAAGAAAGCAAAATCAAGCTTTTGGCATCTCTACTAAAATAACTGCATGATACTGATATGTTATTAATATATGTATTAAGAAAACAAAATGTTAAAAAATCTGGGCATGGTGGCTCATACCTGTAATCCCATCACTTAGGAGGCAGAGACAGGAGGATTGCTGAGTTTGAGGCTTGCCTGGGCTACATAGTGAGCTCAGGGCCAGCCTGAACTATAAAGCAAGACTCTGTCTCCAAAAAAAAGAAAAAGTAAAAGAAAATTTAAAACAATATAATAGAAGTCTACTCAACAATTAGAAAGAATGACAAAGAAAAACAAACTCTGAAAACATGAAGTAATAAAAAAAGATTATAAAAACTGCTTAAAAAAGTATAATCTTTTATTGAAAAAAATTCACAAAATTTACAAGTTAATCTAGGATAAAGCCTAGTGGGTAACAACAAAGTATTAACAATACTCATTACTGACTGAAAGAATAGCTTATGACAGTTATATTCTTTACTTTTTGTGTGTTTTCTGAAATTTTCTGTAATGAACATATACTATTGTTTAATCAGCAAGGAAAACATACTTTAAAATGATTTTGATATGAAAAGTGATATAATCCATTTTGGATGAGAACTCCCTATCTTTGGTGTGTTCTATATTATTTCAAAAAAGTCTCAAAAGTAGCTATTACAAAAACTATGAAAGATTTAAATTAATAAAATTACCAGGAGATTAGTAAAATAACTTGAGAGCCTGAAGCAGGAGATTGGTAAGAGTTAGTGTCAAGCCTGAACTACACAGTAAGATGCTGTCTCAAAAAATAAATAAATAAATAAACAAAATCTTTTGATGAATACATTGAATAAAGTTCTTTAGGAAATTTCAATTCTAAATTCAAATAATTTCAATGTTTTGAGAGAACATGCCTAGGTAAAACTAACAAAAAATGGACATAGCCAGGTGTGGTGGCTCACGGCTGTAATCCCAGCACTCGGAAGGCAGAAGCAGAAAGACTGCTGAGTTTGAGGCTTGCCTGGGCTACATAGTGAGCTCAGGACCAGCCTGAAGTACAAAGTGAGACTCTGTCTCAAAAAAAAAAAAAAAACAAAAACAAACCCAGAAAAACCCACAAACACTAAACTTATAATAAATGATTCACCATCAGGAAAAGGACAAAATTTATTTCTATTATTAATAATGTGAGTATATACTAAAGGTAAATCAGTTTAGATTTGTATATCAGAAAAAAATAAGAGAAATTTAAAAACTGACAAGAGAAATATTTTTAGTATTGAGGGTCATCTGAAAGATGACACAATTTTAAAACATTTTAGAAACTTTTACTTACTGCATGTTTAAGTGTACACATTTCATAAAGGACACATCCCAGAGCCCAAATGTCACTAGAAAAGACAAAAATGAAAAATTTCTTTTCGTCAGAATATACTTAAATTTTTTTTTTATTTAAAAGAAATATAAGCAACAGAAATGCTTAGGAAAAATATGTGCTTCATAAAGCACTTCTTTTGAAACTCGAAACACTAAATCGTAAAACAGCTGTCCCAGATTAGAAAAATATATGATTGCCTAAGCAATTACTTGAAATTTCATTAAAGAAAATATTTTTTTAAAACAAAAAACTTTCACATACACACTGGTTATTGTTACCTTGTTAAAGTCAAATTACTTTATTCAATTATTTGTAAATTACCATGATTTTAAAAAATATTACAGATGAAAAATACTATTTTAATTGACATGAAAAAATATAATTTATTAGCACTTAATATGAAAGAAACATACAAGAGCAAACTAACCGATGTTTTTTAGTTGTACTTTTCAATCAGAAAGAAGGACAGAAAATAACAAGTGACTATAACTGAATAGTAGGACTGCTATTCCCATCCACACACTATGCAACTGTTAGCAACAGCATGGTTTAGTGAGCAGAAAAATTGACTTGGAAACCAGATGCTCATTTGGGTATGGCTCCACCATTTGCTAGGCTGTAGAATTTCAAAGAAGTTAGTCTCCCTCTCTCTCTCAAGTTGGTTTCTTTGTAAAGAAAGCATTCAAACAGTGCCTGGCATTTATGTATGTGTTCAACAAATATTAGCTAGAAATCCATAGAACTGTTAGAGAAAGGAAACCAGGGAAGGCACTCTATTTACAATTATAACTTAGAGTGATTCTTCCCATAGTTCCTTCGGAAAGACACTGAAATTGCTTTTATACAATTCCATGTGTGGCATTTGTAAAAATTTATAGGTATGTTTAAATATAGGTATTTATTTTTAAAATAGCCTCAAGATTAATAAACAGATCAAAAAATAAATATTTAAAGAAAATATATAATATAAGGAATATCATTTTAAATACCTTTTGTTATTATAAGGCTTGTTTTCACAGATTTCAGGTGACAAGTAGTATGGGGTCCCTATGCAAGTTCGAGCCAGCTCTACAGTACTAGAATAAGAACAAAATATTATTAGATATCTTGAGATACTTAAAGATACGATAAATTATCACATATATATGCTTATAGATTAAAGTTCCACTGAAAATTTATTAAAAGAAACTTTAAAATTGATATGTTACCTATTAAGAACTCTAGCAATTCCAAAATCTCCAAGTTGTACCGTCCCGTCTTTGGTTAGAAATATGTTCTATAAAAGATAAAAATGAAAGAAAAAGCCAGAAATACTGTTATAGTCCATTCATTTTCTGGGTTATTTTTTTATAAAAATTAACCTAGTTGAAAAATAATGCTGGAATAACTGGCTGTCCATGTGCAAAAGAAAAAAAACACAGTTCCCCACCTCACACCATATGTAAAACATGCTTAAAGAAAAACAAATTGATTTCATCAAGACCAAAAACTTTTGTGCATCAAATGACACCACCAACTAAGTAGACTACCCCAAGAACAGAAGAAAATATATTCACATCACATATTTTGAACAGGGACTTGTATTAAAAAAAGAGAACCCTTATAACAATAAAAAATTCAACTTAAAATTAGGTATATAGTACATATTATATGAGTTCAAGTTAAATAAAATATACAAACAAATTTATAAAGACAGAAGGTATACCCAGTCTAAAAATGGGCACCTGTAAAGAAGAGACACTTCTCAGATGAAGCAGAAGCAGCAAACAAATACATGAAAAGATGTTCACGATCACTGATGATACAGATGGAAATTAATGCTGAGACTCCATCTCACTCTAGAAAGGATGCCTATTAACAAGAAATCAACCAATAACAAATACTGGGTGGACGGTGAGAAAAAAGGAACCCTTCTCCACTGCTAGTGGAAGTGCAGACTGGTACAACCATAGTGGAAATCAGTGTGCAGATTCCTAAAAAAAAAATAGTACTAGAGGTCCACTTTTACCTAGCTATCCCTTTGCAAGGTATCTTCCCTAAAAAATTAAAAGGATCATATCACAATGATACATGAGCACCCATGTTTACAGTGACACAGTTCACAGTGACACATTGTCTTGGAAACAACCCAAATGCTCAGCGATGGATGAATGGCTAAAAAAGATGTTTTTGTTTGTTTGTTTTGTGGTAACAGAGACTGAACAAAGGACCTTGTGATTGCCAGACAGGTGCTGTGCCACTGGGCTATTCTCAGCCCTTAAAGATAGTTTTTTATACAATGGGATACCATTCAGCCATGAAGAAAGAAGAACTTGAGACATTTATAAATAAATGGACACAACTTGAGACTATACTCTTAAGGGAAGTAAAGGGGACACATGTACATATCACATTGTCTCTCTAGTGTGAAAAATTGAAAGGGCAAATAAGAACCAGAAAGTATAATAGATAACGAACTAGAAGGATACTGTCCAAAAGGAAAGGGAAATGGTGAAATGGATGGGAGAGAAAAGAAGGGAAAAAGAAAAACTTGATAAAGAAGGAAAAAATGAAAACAAAGCTTTTATAAATAAGGGTGGATGTTGAAGGGAGAGAGGGGAATGGGAGAAAAACAGGAATCAAGTTGTATCATGGACAGGTACAAACTCCCTTTGATGAATGTGTTCACTACATATATTTAAATAATTGCCCATTTTGCAAGGTGGGAAGGCCAATGAAGCAATCTGAAGTTTCTAATCAAAGATGAAAAAAATTTTCCTGCAAAAAAATCTGGAAAATAGATATGAAAGAACCTAGTGCAAAGTTAATTAAACAATAAAACTAGTACAAGAATTCATTCCAAACAGAATTTATTTTATAAAATAGTTCAACAAAAACTTTCAAGTAAATATGCTAAGAAAAAATCCAAAGAGGGCCGGAGATTTAGCTCAGTGGTTCCGGTGACTGCCTTGCAAGCACAAGGTCCTGAGTTCAATCCTGTAACCACATACAATGCTGGTCCTGGAGACTCACACCCACCAGCCATCAATACCACATACCACAGTGCTGGGCGTGGTGGCTCATGCCTGACATAGCAGCACTCGGGAAGCAGAGGCAGGAGGATTGCTGAGTTCCAGGCTTGCCTGGGCTACATAGTGAGCTCAGGGCCAGCCTGAACTACAAAGTAAGACCCTGTCTCAAAAAAAAAAAAAAATCCAAAGAGATAAAAGGTTAAATAACTATTAAAAAAGAATGAGATAGTTTTCTGCCACCTGCAAGCAGTCAGCCTGCCACCAGACCTAGGCCAGATGCCCCGTGAGACCTCCATCCAC
Organism: Thryonomys swinderianus; assembly: GCA_004025085.1. NCBI lineage: Eukaryota > Metazoa > Chordata > Mammalia > Rodentia > Thryonomyidae > Thryonomys > Thryonomys swinderianus. Next base: position 12,679 of record PVIC010038150.1, on the reverse strand, counting down.
CCTGGGAGAGTCTAGGCAAGCGCTGCGGAAGCCACACAGTGACTTCCGCCACCTGCAAGCAGCCTGCCTACCACCAGATCCAGGCCAGCCACCCAGGAGAACCTCTTTGGGTGAGTCTTGGTAAGCGGTGCGGAGGCCACACAGTGACTTCCATTGCCTACAAGCAGCCTGCCTACCACCTGACCCAGGCCAGCCGCCCCTTGGAATTTCCATCCATCCCAAACGAGTCTAGGTAAGAGGCCACACAGTGACTTCTGCTGCCTGCACACTGCCGGCCCGTCACTGGTCCAGGCCTGACGCCTGTGGGAGTCCCACTCCCTTTGGGGAAGTCTGCGTAAGAGATGAAGACATCGTGGAGGGACTTCCACCACAGGCTACCAGTGTTCAGTCATTGTGTCCTGATCAGAAGCATGGGGGACCTTTTCCCTGCTGCTGAGTGTGTGGCTAAGTGCCGTGGAGATTGCACAGTGATGTCCGCAACCTGTTTGTAGCCTACCCACCATCGGACTCAGGCCAGAAGCCTCCTGGGAGCTCCATTCCTGTTTGCAAGAGTCTGGGTAAGTGCCACGTAGGTTGTGCAGTGGTTTACAGTGTTCGCCAGCACAACAGATAGGAGAAAAAAAATTCAAGAACCCAGGCACAAAGATCACCACCACAGGGGAATTCAGGGAAAAGGGAAATGGAGCAAAATGAAGCTCAATCCCCAGGACTCTCTGAACAAAAGCAGATCTGCTAATATGGAAATCAGAACAGATCTCTAGATGAAAATAGAGATGCTATCCACAGTGAAGGACTTCATTAAAGAAAGATCAGGAACATCATAGAAGCTCAGATAACAAAAGCAATGGAATGTTATAAAGAGCTTCAAGCAGAGGTCCAGGTGATCAAAACTGAGAATTAAAGTTTGTGAAGTAGGATGAATGAAGCAGAAAACCAAATTTCAGACCTAGAAGACAGGCTCACAGCCAATGAACAGGAAAGGAATAACTTACAGAAAATGGCAAGGGATCATGAGAAATCAATCCAATAGCTTGTAGATGACTCAAAGAAGAATAACACAAGGCTGAATGGAGTCAATGAAGAAGCATCAGACAGTGCAAAAGACATAAAAACTGTTTACAGATATAATGGCAGAAAACTTCACAGGAAAAGGAAAAGAACTGGACATACAGATAAATGAGGCATACAGGACTCCAAAAGCCCATGATATTAAAAAATCTACACCCAGCCGGATTTGGTGGCTCAAACCTGTAATCCTAGCACTCGGGAGGCAGAGGCAGGAGGATTGCTGAGTTCGAGGCTTGCCTGGGCTACATAGTGAGCTCAGGGCCAGTCTGAAGTACAAAGTGAGACCCTGTCTCAAAAAAAAAAATCTATACCCAGACATATAATTATCAAGGTTCCAGATATCCAACAGAAGAACAAAATACTAAAAGCAGTTAGGGAAAAGAAAAAAAAAAACACATACAAAGGGCAGCCCATCAAGATCACAGCAGACTTTTCAATGCAAATGCTCAATGGAAGGAAAGCCTTGAGTTAAGTGTTTCAAGTATAGCAGGAACACCAGGCGTGGTGGCTCACGCCTGTAATCCCAGCACTCGGTAGGCAGAGGCAGGAGGATTGCTGAGTTCGAGGCTTGCCTGGACTACATAGGGAGCTCAGGGCCAGCCTGAACTACAAAGCGAGACCCTGCCTCAAAAAGAAAAAAAAAAAAGAAAACAAGTATAACAGGAACACAACTTCCAACCTAGAGGGATGTATCCTGCAAAACTATCTTTCAAAATAGGTGGAGAAATAAGATACTTCCATAACAAAGAACACCTGAAGAACTTCTCAATTACAAAACCTGCACTCCAAAACATTCTGAAGAATATCCTGAAGAAAAACAATGATGGCCAAAAACTCATGTGACTAAGCATAGTGAATTCATTGAGCAAGACAAGAAACTGAGTGTAAAGGGAAAAAGCAAAGAATAAAAGAGCCAAGAATAGGAAAACACCATGACATGTATAAGTCATAACCATTAATATCAATGGCCTCAATGGGCCAATTAAAAGACACAAACTGGCAGAATGGATTAAGAAACAGGATCCTACAATATGCTGCACACGAGAAACACACCTAATTCCGAAAGAAAGACACAGATTGAAAGTAAAAGGATGGAATACCATTCTCCCTGTGACAGGAAACTGCAAAAAAGTAGGAGTGGCTATCCTATTTGCAGACAAAATAGATATCAAACCAAAACTGATTAAGAGAGACAAAGAAGGACACTACATCCTTGTACAGAGAACAATCCAAGAGAAAGAGATGACATTCACAAATATTTATGCACCAAATTCCAATGCACCCAACAATATAAAACAAATATTAACAGATATGAAAACCCTGATAAGCACTAATACAATATTAGTAGGGGATTTCAATACCCTGCTGTCACAATTAGATCAACAGGACAAGAGAATCAATAATTAAATACTTGAAGTAAACCAAACTTTTGAACAAATGTATTTCATAGATGCCTACAGGGTATTTCATCTGACAGAATCAAAATACACTTTCTTCTCAGCTGCCCATGGGTCATTCTCCAAAATATATCAAATACTAGTCCATGAACATGCTTAAGTAAGTGCAAAGTAATTGAAGATATTTCCTGTGTATTGTCAGACCATAGTCCCTTGAAATTGGAGCTGAATAGCAAAAGAAATTCCAAGACCCTCACAAACACATGGATATTGAATAATATTCTGTTAACCAACCAATGAGTCACAGAAGAAATCAGAAAGAAATTGAACAGTTTTTAAAATTAAATGATAATCCCAGTACAATTTACAGGAATTTATGGGATACAATGAAAGCAGTTCAGCAAGGGAAATTCATAGCAGTAAATGCCTACACCAGGAAAATAGAGCAAGTTCAAATAAACCACCTAATGCTGAACCTCAAGCTACCAGAAAAAAAGGAGGAAGACAACCCAAAGCTCATAGTAGGGAGGAAATGATAAGGATCCGGGCAAAAATTAATTCAATGGAGACTAAGAGTATACAAAAAAATGAATGAATCTAAGAGTTGGTTCTTTGAAAAGATTAACAAAATTGACAGACCCCTAGCCAACCTTATCAAAGGAAGAAAATGCTCAAATCCATGCTATTAGGAATGAAAAAGGGGAAATTACCACTGAGTCCAGAGGATAATAAACATGTACTTTGAAAATTTGCATTGCAATAAGATGGAAAATGTAGAAGACATGGATAGATTCTCAGACTAACATGAACTTTGAAGGCTGAACAACGAGGATATAAAAATGTTAACTGGAGAGTGGATAAAGAAGATGTGTTTTTTAAAAAATAAAATGGAGTATTATTCTGTCATAAAGAATGACAAGATTGATTCATTTATGTGCAAATGGAGACACCTGGAGGACCCACTAATAAGTGAAATAAATAGATCACAGGCAAATACTGGATCTTCTCTTTGATATGAGCACCTGTAGATGCAAATGAGCTCTAGAAAGTATGACAGTTTTTGTAGAATAGGAAATTTCCATAGGAAATTTGGTGTGGGAATGTAATGAGGGGAAGAAATAAATATGATTCAGAAGGAAAATAAAAGAGCATGTATATAGGGGGTGGGGAGGTGTGGGTGGGGAGAGTTATGGGTAAAAATGAGAATTAACTTGTGTCATATACTGGTACAAATTCCCCAATGTTATATGTGATTGTGAGATGTATATAAATTGTACCAATAAAGAATTCAATTAAAAAATGTTGGACATGCCAATATCAATTTGTGAAATTGAATATGTAATAAAAAAAAACTACAGACAAAGAAAAGTCTTGGTCCTGATGGCTTTACTGCTGAATTCTACAAAACTTTCAAAGAAGAGTTAATGCCACTACTTCTCAAACTCTTTAGTGAAATAAATTGAAAGTGAAGCAGTACTCCCAAATTCATTCCTTGAAGCAACCATGACCTTGATTCCAAAAGGAGAAAGAGACCCAACCCAAAAAGAGAGCTACAGGCCAATCTCTCTAATGAACATTGATGCAAAATCCTCAACAAGATAATGGTAAACAGGGCTGGATATTTAGTTCAGTGGTTCTGGTGCCTGCCTCGCAAGCACAAGGTCCTGAGTTCGATCCCGGTAACTACATACAATGCTGGGCATGGTGACTCACGCCCACCAGCAATCAATACCACATACTACAGTGTCAGGCATGGTGGCTCATGCCTGTAATCCCAGCACTTGGGAGGCAGAGGCAGGATGATTGCTGAGTTTGAGGCTTGCCTGGGCTACCTAGTGATCTCAGGTCCACCCTGAACTAAAAAGCAAGACCCTGTCTCAAAAAACAAACAAACAAACAAACAATATGCTGGCAAACAGAATACACAGAATTATCAAGAAGATCATACACCCTGACCAAGTTGGATTCATCCCAGGGATGCAAGGATGGTTCAACATACATAAATCAAAAAACATTGTTCACTATATCAACAGACTGAAGGACAAAAACCATATGGTCATTTCAATAGATGCAGAGAAAGCATTTGACAAAATCCAACACCTATTTATGATCAAAACTCTATAGAACATCAGAATAGATGAAGTGTGTCTCAATCTAATAAAAGCTATTTATGAGAACCAACAGCCAGCATCCTCCTAAATGGTCAAACACTTAAATCTTTCACACTAAGATCAAGAACAAGACAAGGATGTCCACTGTTACCACTCCTGTTCAATACAGTGCTAGAAACCTTAGCCACAGCAATTAGAAAAGACAAAGAAATAAAAGGAATAAAGATAGGAAAAGAAGAAGTTAAACTGTCATTCTTTGCTAATGACATGATACTCTATCTAGAAGGTCCTAAAAGCTTCACCAAACACCTGCTAGACTTAATCACCAGATTTAGTAGTATAGCTGGATACAAGGTCAATGCTAAAAAATCAATTGCATTTTTATACCCAAGTAACAGATTGATAGAGAAAGAAACAGGGGACTCAGTCTCTTTTACAATAGCACCCAGAAAAATGAAATATCTAGGAGTCAATGTAACAAAGGAGGTAAAGGACCTCTACTACAAAAACTATAACACTCTGAAAAATGAGATTGAAGAGGATATCAGAAAATGGAGACATCCCTTGTTCCTGGATAGGAAGAACCAACATCATCAAAATGGCTTTACTCCCACAACTACAATATAGATTCAATGCAATCCCAATTGGAATTTCAACAGCGTATTTCACAGATTTAGAGAAAAGCATCCAAAAACTCATTTGGAACCATGAGAAACCTAGAATAGTAAAAGCAATTCTAGGAACCAATGACATGACAGGGGATATCCACAACTTGAAACTTTACTACAAAGCCACTGTGATAAAAACGGCACGGTACTGGCAAAGGAACAGACCTGAGGATCAGTGGAATAGATTAGAAGATCCACAAACAACTCCAGATACACTAAGCCACCTCATCTTTGATGAAGGAGCCAACAGCCTCAGTGGAAGAAAGATAGCCTCTAACAAATGGTGATGGAAAAACTGGGTTTCAACCTGCCAAAAACTGAAGGTATATCCATCTCTTTCACTGTGTACTAAACTAAAATCAAAGTGGTTTAGAGACCTAAAGATTAAAACAGAAACTTTAAACCTGCTGCAAAACAGGTTAGGTAAAACTCTTGGAGACACTGGCTCAGGGAAAGACTTTATGAACAAAACCTCTATAACATGAGAACTAGCAGAAGAAGTCAACAAATGGGATCTCATCTTATTAAAAAACTTCTGCACAGTAAAAAAAATCAGCAGCAGAGCAAAAAGGCAACTAACAAATATGGGAAAAAATCTTTTCCAGTAGTTCCTCAGACAAAGGGCTACTATCTAGAATATATAAGGAGCTTAAAAAAAATCAGTCCCTCAAACTTAAAGACCCAATTAAAAAATGGGCAGCTGCCAGGTGTGGTGGCTTACGCCTATAATCCCAGCACTTGGGAGGCAGAGACAGGAGGACTGCTGAATTTGAGGCTTGCCTGGGCTACATAGTGAGCTCAGAGCAAGCCTGCACTACAAAGTGAGACCCTGTCTCAAAAAAAAAAAAAAAAAAGGGCAGTAAAATTCAAAAAATAATTATATAAATGGTTTTGGGTATAATCACTTATATTCAATTCAAAAATGGTCTGAAATGATCACTTTTCAGAGGACGAAGTAAAAGCAGTTAAGAAATATATGAAGAAATGTTCAACATCACTGGGCATTGGAGAGATGCAGATGAAAACAACACTGAGATTTCATCTCACTCCACAAGGAAAGGTTGCTATCTTGAAATTAGCCAAGAAAAATGCTGGCAAGGTTGTGGAGAAAAAGGAACCCTTCTCCACTGTTGGTGGGAATGTAGACTGGTACAAACACTATGGAGATCAGTGCGGAGATTCCTCAAAAAATTAGGATTAGAGGTTCCATTTGACCTTACTATTTCCCCGCTGGGGATATACACAAAAGAATTACAAGACTCATATCACAGAGACATATGTGCACCCATGTTTATGGCAGCTCAGTTTGTGATAATTGAATATTGGAAACAACCCAAATGTGCATGAACTCTAGACTGGATAAAGAAGGTATGGGTTTTTAAAAAATAAAATGGAGTATTACTCTGCCAAAAAGAATGATGAGATTGAATCATTTATATTCAAATGGACACACTTTCAGGACATACTCATTAGTGAAATAAATAGGTCACAGAGGTAAATATCGTATCTTTTCTCTGGTATGAAAACTGAAGCTGTAAATGTGTTCCAGATTGCATGATGGGATACTGTGAAACAGTAAATATTCAAAGGGAAATGGGGTTTAGGGGTAAATAATGAAAAAAATTGATAAAAAAAGGAAACAATGCTTGTGTATATAAGGGTGGGGAGGAGGGGGAAAATGAGAATTAAGTCATGTCATATACTGGTAAAAATTCTCAATGTGGAGTGTAACTGTGATGTGTATACATAATGTACCAATAAAATGTAAAAAAAATGAGGAAAGAAAATTTGAAGGTTAAAAAAAAGCAAACAAAGCCTGTGTATATTGTGGTAGGGGAGTGGTAGGGTAGGTAGAGGAAGGGGAAAAATGAGAATTAAGTTGTTTCATATACTGGTATAAATTCTCATTGTGGAGATTGTGAGTGTATATATATAAAATGTACCAATAAAATGTATCAATAAAAATTAAATTAAAAAAGAACAATATATAATAAAATAAAAACCAAGCAGATAGCCAGACACAGTGGCATATACCAATAATCTTAATTAGTCAGGAGGCTGAGGTAGGAGGATAGTAAGTTTAAGATCAGCAGGATCCTTCTCAAAATAAATAAAAAGAATGGGATATAACTGAGTGTTAGAGTGCGTGTGGTACAAGGCCCTGAGCTCAATGATAGAGAGAAAAAAAAGAACAAAAGAAGGAAGAAGATAAGGAAGAGGAGGGGACAGGGAAGGAGAAAGACAGATAGATATATGCATGTGCACGCGCGCGCGCACACACACACACACACACACAAAACCCAACTGGAAATCCTAGAGAAAAAATAATCATTATAATCAAAAAGTGAATAGATGGGATAAGTGCTAGTTATAGAAAATTAAGAAGGGATCTAGAGGTTGGGAGGTAACCCAGTCATAGAGCACTTGCCTAGCATGCTGAAGTCCCAGGTGAGATCCCTGAAAAAGGGGGATATTAATTTGGAGGCAAAAAAAGGGGAGGAAATTAGTTAAATTTGAGGCAAGAATTCCCCTGGAAATGATTAATTCACTTAAAATTTGACAGAGAAAGATAAACAAATATGAAAAAATTAAGAAAATCTTGAGGGACAGACTGAGAAGCTTTCAGGGTGTCTGGAAGCCAGAACATGGCTTGGCGCCAAGAAAGCAGCATCTAAAATACATCTAAACATTTGGAGAACTTTTCAAGGGAACACACCTTCCACACCAAAAGTGCACACAGCAGGATGAACTCAGCCTCACTGATGAAAAACATCAAATTTCAGAACAGAACAGAAATAATACCTTCAAATTTTTCAGAGAAAAGACACAAGGATAAATAATCATCATAGCTTTAAATTTCTCAATAGCAACATTAAAATTTGAAGATAAATGAGCAATGTCTTCAAAATTTTGTAGAACAGTTTCCTACCTGGAAGTTTATATCAAATTGTCATCAATGAGAGGAAGTGGAATAAAATCATCTTTACACATGCAAAAATCTAAAAAAAATCTATGTGGATTTATCCTATCTTCCACATCCCCATTTTTTACATTTATTTCTTACATTTTAAGGAGAGGGTAAATTTAGAAAGAAGATTACATGAAAACCAAGCGGGAGATCTAACAGAACCCCAAGGTAGAGGACTATGCAGTAAGAGTAAAGACAGAACAATGACGGGAGCAGACAATCTTATGCAACCTGGTTTGGGCTCAAAAATTTGTGGCCCAATCAATATAAACTTCATGTTCTGATCCATTTATAAGCTCTGACAGAATAAACATACCTGTGACTTTATATCTCGATGAAGAATTTTTCTATCATGTACATGTTTCAGAGCCAAACATATCTGTACAAACCAGTCCAAAATCTAGGAAAAAAATTAGGTCTATCATATCTTTTAAAATTTGCATTTCACAAATCTTTTTTTGAGCACTGAAAGGATTCAGCAACATCTGAGGTTGAGGGAAACTGAACAGTTAAAAACAATTACTTTTTATATTATAGACACATATTAGGTACGTATTCAAATCAAATGACATGCAGAATGTTCAAAACACATATTAAATATAAAATGAGTTATCTCAAATCGCCCTAAAGAAATGTGATTTTCTTTGTTCTTGAGTATGTTGATTTTATATCAGACAGTAACAGAAGATTGGAAATGCAGATATCCCAAACATCTATCAAGAGGGATGGGTAAACTCATATTAAATGCACAGTGTGAGGTACTATTTCATGAGAGAGAGAGAGAGAGAGACAGAGGAGGGGAGAGAAAGAGAGAGCAGAGCAACAGAGAGGAGAGGGAAAGATATTAGAAAGAGACTAGAGAAACAGAGAGACAGAGAGACAGAGAGCAGAGCAAGAGATGAGAGAGAAACAGAAAGGAGCCGAGAGACAGAGAGAGGAGAGAGAGAGAGAAGAGCAAGAAACCAGAGAGAGAGAGATAGAGAGGAGAGAGGAAGAGCAAGAGACCAGAGTGAAAGAGACAAAGAGAAAGAGAGACCTGAAAGGGCTGGGGATTTAGCTCAGAGGTTCTAGTGTCTGCCTGGCAAGTGCAAGGTCCCAAGTTTGATCCCCAGGGTCACACATCACAATGTTGGGCGTGGTGACTCATGTGTATCAGCAATCAGTACCACACACTACAATGCCAGGAATGGTGGCTCATGCCTGTAATCCCAGCACTAGAGAGGCAGAAGCAGGAGAATTGCTGTGAGTTCAAGGCTTGCCTGGGCTACATAGTGAGCTAAGGACTAGACTGAACTACAAAGCAAGACTCTGTCTCAAAAAAAAAAAAAGGAAAAGAAAGACCAGAGAGAGAGACAGAAAGAGAGAGGGGAAAGAGAAGGAAAGACCAGTGAGTGAGAGAGACATAAAATTGATGTAGATTTAGGGAATAATAGAAAAAAATAAGTCTAAGGTAAAGTACTTTAGACACCTTTGCAATCAAAATATCTGCTAGATTTAAGGCAGCTGGCAGTACAAGGCTTGCCAAAGCTAGAATTATCTAGCAAAGCTACATTTTTAGGAAGATGTGCTCTGGCAGTCTAAGCCCAATTGATAGAATATAAAATAACCAGTAACAATTAAGATTTTAAGTTACATACTGAAAGAATATAATGTATACTATGCTCATAACAATATATTATTATAGACTAAAAAAGAAGATAGGACAAAAGTGGGAGACAATCAAGACATTGGACAGGATTCCAGACTCCTCAGCAATTATAGTTAAAAATAAGTACATATCTGAAAAATTACACTTTGTATTATTTCTCAAGAATGGGTAGGAATCAGGCTCCTGCATGCCAACTTACCTGATCCTCTTGAAACAAAACTCCTTTTTGAGCATTTATTCGTTTAAATAGATCACCTCCTTCACAGTAATCCATCACTATGTAGAGAGAGCCATTTTCTAAAAATACAAATATTACATTTTGGTTTTTAAAAGGCACATCAAAAGCACAGCTAAAATAAAAAATACTTAAAGGTTTATTAAAAAGCAGTGTTAACAACAAAAACAGAGCAACACTTAAAATAACTAGAGTGCAAGGTCAAGTATACTGTTTATACAACTGTACAATGATGCAGTTATACAATGCCATCATTTATACCTTTTCTACCAGGAATACACCATCCTTTTGGAGACTTGTGTTCACACAAGATCTCTAGAATACAGACTAATTGTGAACAGATACACTTGATTTCATTAAAGAGAAACATTTGTTTATCAGAGATGGGTTCTTAGTTTCTATTGACCATTAACTTTGTTTCGTTTTATTCACTTGTATGTGTTACTAATAAAACAAATATGATTAAGAAAAGCTGTGATGTACTCTGAGTATTCAGCAGTGGCCAGGACATAAATACCCTCCTGGAGCTTTATTTCATTTACTTTGCAAAAATTGTATGTAACATGTGAATGAACATAAAGATGGGACACTCCCTTATCACTTTTTATCTGAACCCACAGAAGAAACTCTACTGCTTCACTACCCCTGGGTAAAAAATCATTTTTCCACCTTCTATTTCTTTTCATGTAATAGAGTGGTCGACACCACCTGTAACATTTACTGAGCCACTACTCAGTACTGAGACTATCATACCTCAAAAGTTTTGCTATTTGTTACTTCCTTATCATCTATGATCTTATCTCTAGAAACTGAGATGGAAAAGTTATATTTCATACTTTGTGGTAGTGTTCTGGTTTGTGGTTCTCAGAACCTCTTTTATTTGTTGTTGTTCATACATGTTTTGTTTTTTTTCTTAGTACCAGGGATTGAACTCAGAATCTTGCACTTGTCAGGCAGGCGTGGTGCCACTGAGCTACAGCCCCAGCCCCTCATAACCTCTTTTAATACATTGTTTTCAATGTAGTATTAGGAATAGGAACTTACAAGATCAAGTCATTTTAAAAATCTGCATGACTCTTGGTAACTGAGATGGAAAAGTTATCTAAATGTTTGTGTGTGTGTGTGTGTGTGTGTGTGTGAGAAAACCTGAAAACTTTGTAATTATTTATTATATATTGATATAAGAAACCAAAAAAGCAAACATTATACTGTGCTGTCATTTATGTATGCTTATTAATATAGATAAATTCTCAAAGAAACCTAAGATAAAGTTGACAGTGGTAACAGATTAATGGTGACAGACATAAAGGGAAAAGGAGAAAGAGATGACAAACTTTTTTATTCTTTTACATTTGAATTTTGTACCATACATAGGTTATCAAAAAATAAATTAAACCAGCTGGGCATGGTGGCTCATGCCTGTAATCCCAGCACTCGGGAGGCAGAGACAGGAGGACTGCTGAATTTGAGGCTTGCCTGGACTACATAGTGAGCTCAGAGCCAGCCTGAACTACAAAGTGAGACCCTGTCTCAAAAAAAAAAAAAATAAATAAATAAATAAATAAATAAATAAAACCATCGAAGGATTTAAACAAATGTATATGTATAACAGGGAAAGAAAGAGGAGAGAGCAGAGATGGGGAGCGAGGGAGAGAGAGAGATAAAAGAGGGAAGAGAGGAGAGAAGTTAAACAGGCTCTGACAAAGGGATAGAGAAGCAATTCTAGGAGCAAAATATTTGAGCTTTAGTACATGAACTCGGTAACATTCTGCTGCTTAGATATTAACTATTATTTTTATATTAAATATTTAAAATGTACAGCTAACCAAAAAATCTTTTCTCCATAAGGAAAGTTCCAATCTGTTTTATATTTCTTCCAAAAGCTTATCAGCTTTGCTAAGACACTTTGTACAAGATGCTAGAGAGAGAGAGATGTAAGACACTACTTTTATCCCCAATATACTGACACACAAAGTTTCTGAATAACAAAAACAACTACCACTTGGAAAGAAAATGAGATGGCACATACACCCAAACATTTGTTTATACAAAGTAATGATCCATTTTCCCAATTATAAGATCACAATTTTTAGATATATATGCATTTATGTTAGGAATCAGTCAAAATAGTTAAATTTCTAATTATAAAATTTAACAATATAATCTATATTTATACTTTACATATATGAAAGCATTTTCTTATCACTCGCAAGTTACGTGGAATAATTTTATCAATGTATTCAAATGTATCTTCAAATCAGTACCTTTTACTTCGTCATCTATCAGTTTCACCAATACATAAGATCTCCATCTAAATTAACTGAAAAACAGCATTTTTTTCAGTACTCAGCATGAATCCAAGGTCCTGTGTATCTTTTACATGTTAGTCAAATGCTCTGCTGAGCTATACCCTCAGCCTTTTTTATTTTCTTTCTGAAACACTATCTGGTTAAGTTATCCATGCTGGCTTCAAACCTGTGATTTTCTTGCCTCAGGCTTCAGAGAAGCTATGATTACAGGTGCCCCTGTCTTAATTGTGGTAGAATTTTGGTCTTATAATTGAGAGCATTAGTAATCTGTTTTT
>PVIC010038149.1:0-17727 GCA_004025085.1 Thryonomys swinderianus | reverse complement strand
CGGCGGCTTGCCTGGGCACCATAGTGAGCTCAGGGCCAGCCTGAACTACAAAGCAAGACCCTGTCTCAAAAAGCAAAAAAAAAAAAGGATCGGGCTGGGCATGGTGGCTCAGGCCTGTAATCCCAGCACTCGGGAGGCAGAAGCAGGAGGATTGCTGAGTTCGAGGTTTGCCTGGGCTACATAATGAGCTCAGGGCCAGCCTGAACTACAAAACGAGACCCTGTCTCAAAAAAAAAAAAGGATCGGCCTGGGCATGGTGGCTCACACTGGTAATATATATTTATATAATGCCCTACCAACTTCTGGGAGGTTTAAGGAATTCCAAATCCCAAAGAAAAGAAGGGGCAAAACCCCAAGACCTTGACCCTGTCAAGAGAAGATGAACTTTGAGCAATTCCAATTTAAAATTTGGATTTATTTTCTCATGGAAAAATTATATATATATTCAATCTCAGTAATCTCCTATGGCACCTCTACAGGAAACACTATCATGAATTCCCAACACATATTTCTGTCTGTCTGTCCTGAGACAGTCTCACTCAAACTTGCAATGCCCCTGCCTCAATCTCTTCAGTAGCAGGGATTACACACACACACCAATATGCCTGGCAAGCTTTCCTTTATTATTTTAAACAATCAGTGTCACTGTATCAATATACCATGATATAAGAACGTATCTGAAAGTTACTGATGCTCATTAGTAGAGATCAGTGTTCACTCCTTTTAAGTGGTCCGTTACAGCATTATACCACATTTGACTACACCTCTCCTGAAGGCCATCTGAGATTCTGTATTTCCAGTTTTTCACTGCAGTGGCCATTCATTTAATCCCTCCATTCATTTGACAGACAGTAACCCCCCCTAGGATAGGTAAGCTAAAGTGGAATTTCTAGGTATAATGTGGCCTATGTTTATTTTTCAAAGAATTCAATCTTGCTCCAAGTAATTCTGTCAATTCCTATCAAAACAAGGAGTGAGTTCTATTTTCATCCCTTCAAATGGTCCATTTTCTTACTTTACAGATTTAGAAGGTGCCCAGGCTCAGGTACTTAGCTTTCATCAATCCCTTTTTCCTCCTACACACTTAGAACAATGGTCCAGGCCTTCGAAGACCCTATCAACTTCCGGAGAGTCTGAGGAATTCCATCCTGAAGAAAAGCAGAGGTAAAAACCCCAAAACCCTGACCATTTCAAGAGAAGATGGACATTGAGCAATCCAAATTTAAAATTTGGATTTCTCAAGGAAAAATTCACACAGAAGATTTTGTATTACTATATAATAACTCAGTTATGGATTAAAAACTACTTCTTAAGCACTACCTTAGAAACTAAAAAATATATATTCAAATGTTGTAAATATGCACATACATACACACACATATACACACACAGATATCCTGATTGTTTCTATGGAGAAAGACTGAGATCCAAACAGAAACAACCTAATTTAGTGCTCATATTCAACCTTCAATCTATAAATGAGTGCAACATTAATTTGTCATACAACATTTTTTCCCAATGCAACCCTGGACCCCCGTTAGCAGATTTACCTCATTCCTATCAGTGAATGAATATTCAGACTTCCATCTATTTGCAGTACAAAATAAATGACATCTTAAAATCAAAGCCTGTTTCTATCACTTACTACTCCTGTGCTCTTCAGTAAATTTCATTTTCATTTTAAATGGGGTAGGTTCAAAGAAATAAAACTAAAATAAAAGCTGGATATGGTGGCACGTGCCCATAATCCCTGCATTCAGGAGGCTGAGACAGAAGGATGCCCACAAATTCAAGGCAACCCTGAACAATACAGTGAGTTTAAGGCCAGCCTTAACTATACATCAAGACCCTGTCACAAAAAACATAAAAATTTAGGGCGAGGGATTTACCTCAAGTGGTACTGCACCAACCTTGGAAGCACAACGGCCCAAGTTTGATCCCCGGTAACACCAAAAATAAAAATAAAAAATGAGTAAAATGGGACAATAAATCCTATCTCAGACTATGTGAAAACATTCTCACTTCGCACCTAACATATGGAGATAACAGTACTTAGTTCTGAGTTAATGTAAAGTAAATGAGGTTAGAATGTATACAGTGCTAGTAACAGTAACTGGTATATAAAACACATATTCACTATTACTACTACTTTTAAAATACAACCTCAGGGCCAGGTGTGGTGGCTCATGCCTGTAATCCCAGCACTCGGGAGGCAGAGGCAGGAGGATTGCTGAGTTTGAGGTTTGCCTGGGCTACATAGTGAGGTCAGAGCCAGCCTGAACTACAAAGTGAGACCCTGTCTCAAAAAAAAAAAAAAAAAAAATACAACCTCAGGGTAATTATCTATAAAAACAAGGCACTAATAAAGCTGTAATATTTAAACAAGTTCTAAAATTCCATGCACTACTACTCAAAGATACCAGAGGGCCCTAAAATTACTTCAAAATTAAAACTACATACTATAGGGCCGGAGACTTAGCTCAGTCCTGCCGGCACCTACCTACCAAGCGCAAGGTCCCTGGTTTGATTCCTGGTAACCACATACAACAATACTGGGTGTGGTGACTCAACACCCAGCAGCAATCAGTACCACAGTGCCAAGTGCAGTGGCTCACGCCTGTAATCCCAACACTTGCGAGGCAGAGGCAGGAGGATTGCTGAGTTTGAGGCTTGCCTGGGCTACACAGTGAGTTCAGGACCAGCCTGAACTACAAAGTGAGTCCCTGTCTTAAAATTAAAAAAAGAAAACTATATACTATAAGCCCTTCCTCCATGGAGTCCACTGTGGACAGCCTTCCTTCAACAGATCCATATAAACCTGCTGGAAGTAACCATGCTAGAGTTCATTTTAGCACAGCTTTCTATTTTTAGTCATTGCCTGGCTCTACTCTGCCATTTGCCAGGAAGGAACATGATTTGAAAGCCACACACATCTCCAAGACAATGCATTCTGACTGACCAGAGACTAGCCACAGCCGCCTTACTCTCTTGGGACCACAGCAAGACTAAACACAGCAAAAATGTACAGCTTAAAAGCAAGACAGCTAGTATATCAAGACCAGAAAAGTAAGATGCAGAGGTACATGCGTACAACTTAGTCTATTAGGCCCATAAAGATCAAGACTTACCAAGGCTCATCTGTAGGTTCCCAACAAACAAGACATACACTACAAGTAAAACACATGGCTCTATCATCTCCAGATGAAGCAGGCTGCAAAGAGAAAAGCCAGACTAGTTAATTATTATTGAAAGTTTTCAATAAAAAGATCTTTTAAAAGTTCATAATTTAAGTGAAAATTCTATGTTGACAAAAAAAAAAATTAGCCTATGTTATTAGGTACCAACCATGCACTGAAAAACCCTACATGTTTATGAACTGTTTTATTTGAAAAATATGTTGATCAGAAAATAACCGTGAAATCAGATACAGAGGTACATATGTATTCAATTCTTCATCTATCTTCCAGTTATAGTATTGAAGTACTTGAAAGACAGTTAAATATATGATGAGTTTACTATTAAAACTGGTTTATTGTTAAACCAATACATTTATTTTTAGAACTTGAATCAGCTCTCAGGGGGCTGAGGCAGGAGGATTGCCATGAGTTCTAGACTAGCCTGAACTATACAGCAAGATCCAATCTCAAAAAAACAAACTAGCAAATAAAAGCCAAACCAATGAAAAAAATCACTGAATCTGACTCAAATATATAAGAGAAGGGACAGGGGATGTGGCTCAGTGGCACTGCGCCTACCCTGCAAGCTCAAAGGCCTGTGTTCCATCCCCAGTACTTCCAAAAATAATAAGGGGGGTGGGAGGGAGGAAATGGACACCAAGCCAGGCATGCTATAATCCCAGCACTTGAGAGGTTGACAGGAGGATCACCATGGGTTTGAGGCCAACCTGGACTATAACAGCAAGAACCTGTCTCCAAGAAAAAAAAAAAGGAAAAGCCAAACTACTCTATCTAATTCATTTTATATTCATTAACATAGACATGGAACAAAATGTTGTATTTCATTTCAGGCTTCAAAATAGAAAAATCTAAAAAATTACATGTTTTGGCCCCGGGATTTAACTCAGTGGTTCTGGTGTCTGCTTTTCAAGCACAAAGTCCTGAGTTCAATCCCAGATAACCACATACAACAATACTGGGCATGGTGACTCACGCCCACCAGCAATCAGTGCCACACACCACAGGGCCAGGCATGGTGGCTCACGCCTGTAATCCCAGCACTCGGGAGGCAGAGGGAAGAGGATAGTTTAGAGTTCACCTTGGCTACCCAGTGAGCTCAGGGTCAGCCTGAACTACAAAGCAAAACCCTGTCTCAAAAAATAAGAATAAAAAATTACATGTTTTATAATATTCAGTGCCACAAATATACAAATTTCTGCATAATTATAACATACCTCAATAGTTTTTAAATATGTAAATGTCACATATATTTTACATATGTGCATGAAATGTTTATAAATTTACAGCTATATAGTAAGTGCTAAAAAATCACGAGGTTTTCATATTATAAAGCAGATTGTTTGGTTTTGTTGAGCTAGTAATCAAATCCAGGGCCTTGTGCCCACTAGGTAAACACTCTACCACTACGATACAACCTTAGCCCCAGTATTGCTATTAAAACATCAACTGAGAGGGCCGGAGGGTTAGCTCAGTGGTTCTGGCGCCTGCCTCGCAAGCGCAAGGTCCTGAGTTCAATCCCCGGTAACCACATATAATGCTGGGAGTGGAGACACGCCCACCAACAATCAATACCGCATACCACAATGCCAGATGTGGTGGCTCACGCCTGTAATCCCAGCACTCGGGAGGCAGAGACAGGAGGATTGCTGAGTTCGCGGCGGCTTGCCTGGGCACCATAGTGAGCTCAGGGCCAGCCTGAACTACAAAGCGAGACCCTGTCCCAAAAAGCAAAAAAAACAAAAAACAAAAAAAAAAAAACATCAACTGAGCCAGGCGTAGTGGCTCATGCCTGTCATCCCAGCACTTAGGAGGCAGAGGCAGGAGGATTGCTCAATTTGAGGCTTGCCTGGGCTATACAGTGAGCTCAGGGCCAGCTGAACTAAAGTGAGACCCTGTCTCACACACACAAAAAAAAATCAACTGAAATACATCTGAAAACTACTACTGTTCCTCTTCTAACTCTGCGAGGTTTCCATTATGTCCCATCCTCATAGCATTTCACCATGCTAATCCTTATACTATATGCTGTCCTCCTTTCTTACATAAAACTATGATCACTTTTCTTAACTCTCCCACTATCAGCACATAAAACTGCGTATACAGCTCTCTGCAATATCTAGATCTATTCCAAAATAACTTCTTCATCACTTCTTCAGTATCTGTATTGAAACTGCATGGCCAATTCATATCTCAACTAAAATTAAAATTTCAGGAATAACCACTGCTTTAAAATTGCTTTACTGGACCAGGCATTTAGCTCAGGGGTTCTGGCATCCACCTTGCAAGCACAAGGTCCGAAGTGTAATCCATGATATCACGTATCACAGTGCCAGATGTGGTGGCTCACACCTGTAATTACAGCATTCAGGAGGCAGAGGTAGGAGGTAGGAGGCAGAGGTAGGAGTTCAAGGCTAATCTGGGAAACATAGTAAGTTCAGGGCCAACCTGAACTACAAAGTGAGACCTTGTCTCAAAAACCTTAATAAAAATAGAGGGGAGCCAGAGATTTAGCTCAGTGGTTCTGGCACCTGCCTAGCAAGCACAAGGTCCTCAGTTCAATCCCTAGTAACTACATACAACAATACCACGCGTGGTGACTCATGCCGACCCGCAATCAGTACCACATACCACAATACCAGGCATGATGGCTCACGCCTGTAATCCCAGCACCTGGGAGGCAGAGGCAGGAGGACTGCTGAGTTCAAGGCTTACCTGCTACATAGTGAACTCAGAGCCAGTCTGAACTACAAAGTGAGACTCTGTCTCAAAAAAAAAAAACTTCTTTATTATATCACCCTAAGCATCTACTACTATGTAATGAACTCAGGAGTAAAACACTGAAAATGCTACTTGCCTGAAGTCAAATCTAAAAAGAAGTAAGCTAAAAGTACTAAGTAATTCAGCTGTTAGTTACTTTTTTCTGTTCTTTTCTTTTCTTTTCTTTTCTTTTCGGTACCAGGAACTGAACTCAGAGCCTTGCACTTGCCAGGCAGGTGCTGCACTGCTAAGCTACATCCCCAACCCACTTTAGTTACTGTTAACAATTTTTTCCATTTTATATAAGATATGATATAGTATATAATAATATACAGGGTATATAATATAGGATACATGGAGTATAATAAAAGCAAAAAAAATACATATGAGTATAAACAACTACATAGCTAGGCTACATAAAACAAGTTTTTGAAGGCTACAACAGCACATTTTTGTATAAGTATTTTTGAGGTACGTTTTTACCTGATGATAAAATCCAGCTTGAGCCATGGGATCTGGTTGTGCCCACCTATAGCCTACATGAGGCCATGAGGTAAATGTCTCCCGTCTATTAGCTTCACTATACATCAATGATCTAAAAGTAAACATACTTTATGTAATCAAAGTGAGGCAAAAAAATATAGTGAAACTCTCATTTAACACTGCAGAATAAAACTGGTTTTCTGGGTTATCAGAAACCTAGAAATGGTCTAATGACCAAATGTATCCTTTACACGGGGTGAGGAAAAGAACATCTGAATGCTGGAGTGGCTAGAGTTAATAAATAATTCCTACAGTAGATGAAACTAAGTACTACTGTGTAATTACAAGAGAACAAGAAATCTGGAAATGAAGCCAGAGATTCCTATGCTTCATCACATGTTAAGTTTTGTATAACTGAATAAAACCACAAACAAAGTAACAGTAATTTTTTTACTTAACTCATATTAAAGAACTTCAAGTGGTGGGTGTTTTACTCATCCCTTTTTGATGTGTTTTCTACATATAAAGCAGAATCTCGCTCCTTTGCCAGAGCAATCTTTTTCCAGGACAGCTATACTCTGCAGACTTACCAAAAAATGAAACTTCCACATGTATTCATTGTGAAACATACCAGGTCCCTCAAACTGTAACTAATGGAGCCAAGTAACTTTTTAAAGGATAAGAAAATTCAGAGAAAGTTCAAAAGACTGTAAGTAAGAAAAGAGCAGTAAGTAAACAAAGTTTATTCCCCCTATCACAAAACTGCATGCAACTCATAATACAAAGGAGAATGAAAAAGTGAAAAGGTCATCACAGAGACTAGAAAAATACTTTTTTAACTCTTCCCTTAAATAAACTGGCATATGACTTTCTACTATATACCACAAGGGAGTTTAGGTTTACTTTTAGTCATATTCTGCATTCAAAAGGGCAGCAAGGCTAGGGAGGTGTTCCCAGCAGCAGTACAGTGCTAGTTTTGAACATGTAAGGTCCAGGTTCAATCCTTTACCACCAAAAGGAAAAAGCTTATGGGATTAGAAAAATACTTCCATTTACAGATTATGTACATTTCTGGGATACAGTCTTAAACAGAAAACCAGTCTCATTTAGTCACCACCACTAGACCCTAATTTAAATCTTCAACAGAGCCAAGTTCATGAGTCCTTAAGACTCCTATATTCATGTTTAATTAAACAAACAGCTGGGCAAGGTGGCACAAGCCTGTAATTCCAGGAATCAGAAGACTGAAGCAGGAGGGTCGCTGGAAGTTTGCGACCAGGCTGAGCTACATAATGAGTTCAGGGCCACCCTTAACTACACAGAAAGACTGTCTCAAAAAACAAACAAACAAATAAATAAATAAACAAGAACTATACAGATTATACCAGAATTATAATTTCTGGATATTTAATATGCCCAGAAACAATGAAAATTCCATCTAATTATTGCATTCAAAGTTATCAATTTATGATTTCAAGATAGGCAATGCTCTCAAACAAGAATCATTTATTCTAACTGCACATTTTCCTTTTATCCCCTTTCGAAACACATGTCAAAGAGCATTTTACTATTAGCCATTGCACTGACCAACTGATATTCATAATAACAATCATGTTCTCTGTATTATGCCCGAAACACATATAACAATATTACTCTAGAATATAAGTTCTTCTGAACGATAATAGATGTTATTTATGAAATAAAATAATTTCATCGATACAAATAAAACAAAGTTTTCAATGCTAAAAGACAGAATCTCATACTAAATGAGACATACTTAGTAGAAATAAAAAAGAATCGCTTCTCGGCCTTTTGGCTAAGATCAAGTGAAATAAAAAAGGAACACATTTGATAGTGTCTTTAGTAAACTGCAACATAGGCTATTTATATACTTCAGAAAAATACAAAAGAATTTATAATCCACACTCAGTGAAAAAGTAAAATGTTACGTGGAAAGGAAACATGAATATCTAGTGTTACATTTCAGTACAGTACTTTTAACTTTAGCAGGTTTTGTTTTATAGACAAGATCTTGCTTTGTAGTTGAGGCTGGTCTCCAACTCAGTCATTCTCTTGCCTAAACCTCCCCTCCTCCTGCCTCAACCTTCTGACACTTGGATTATAGGCGTATGCCCCCACACTCAACTGAACTATAAATTTTTAACTCCAAGGACACAAAATGTAATTCAAACTGATTTTCATTTTTTATTAAAAAACAGCAGATAGAGATTTCTTGCTATTAAAACTCAGATATAGGGGCCGGAGGGTTAGCTCAGTGGTTCCGGCGCCTGCCTTGCAAGCGCAAGGACCTGAGTTCGATCCCCGGTTACCACATATAATGCTGGGCGTGGAGACATGCCTACCAACAATCAACACCGCATACCACAATGCCGGACGTGGTGGCTCACGCCTGTAATCCCAGCACTCGGGAGGCAGAGACAGGAGGATTGCTGAGTTCGTGGCGGCTTACCTGGGCACCATAGTGAGCTCAGGGCCAGCCTGAACTACAAAGCGAGACCCTGTCTCCAAAAAAGCAAAAAAAAAAAACTCAGATATAGATTTTAACTCTGTGAGAATTGATCTCAAAGGTCACAAAAAGTCATCAATGGCAAAAATAATTCTTACATATTGAACAACTATAACTTTTAAATTCACTCTAATATTAAGCAAGCAAGAACTTTCAGCCGAGCATGGTGGCTCACACCTATAATCCTAACACTCAGGAGGCAGAAGCTGGAGGATTGCCCCAAGTTCAAGGCCAGCCTGGGATACACAGTGAGTTTAGGGCCAGCCTGAACTACAAAGTGAGAACCTCTCTCAAAAAGCTGAAAAAAATAAAAATAAAAAAGCACAGTTTTAAACAAGTTTAGGACACTAAAATACATTATTTAGTACTTCCAGTATTTTGAGAAAAACAAGAAGCTAGTTTTAAAATATTTTGAAGTATTTAAAATGATAAAATTTACAGTAATTTTTAACTCACCTAAAAATTAATAACTCAATCTCACTATCCCCTAAGCAAATCTCCTACCTGTCTACAGAACGGCCTGGCCCAACTCCAAGTTCTGGACGTGCACTAGGTAAGAGGTAAGACAATCTGTCCATCACTGAGGATGCCACAGGTAAGGCAGCAACATTTTGATTTATTTTCTTGAGTTCATTTACAATGGCACTGGCAATGGACTTCAACACATGATGAGGAAGATGAAATGTAACTGTGGCCCACTGAAAGAAAATGAGAATATAAGGAAAATCTACTCAACAATTTTAAACAAAAATCTTAAATTAACTCTACCACATAAAGAACTATCTATCAGCCATATTTCAGTTCACTCATCTACAGGAGAAACTTGCCATCACGTAAAAGACAAATCCCCTTACGCAGAGCTAAGCAAAGAAACAAACTAAGTGTTCCTTTAGTGGACGAATTAATAAACAACATGTAATATATATAAACACACATAAATACATACATACAATGGAATACTATACAATCTTTAAGAAGAAAACCCTGTCATCTGTTATAGTACAGATAAGCTTAGAAGCCATTACATTAAGTGCAATAAACCTGGCACAGACAGCAAATTTTGCAGTATCTCCCTTATATCTAGAATCCAAAACAATTTAACTCCAAAAAGTAGAGAACAGGATAGTAGTTAACTAAGCTGAGGTTTGAGGCTTGCCTGGGTTACATAGCAAACTCAGAGCCAGCCTGAACTACAAAGCGAAAGCCTGTCTCAAAAAAAGAGAGAGAGAAAGATAAAGTTTTATTTTTTATTTTTTATATTAATTTTTGCTCCAAAAGATGGCTTACTTTTCAGGGAATCTTTTTTTATGGATGATAATTACATTTATTCATGGACAACAATTTACAATTATTCAAATACAGTCAAGTCACATCCGCTTCCTCTGGAACATCATCTTACTCTCTAGATCCTCAACCTCCCACGTCCAGTAGAGCTCACCCTAAACGAGCACTTCTGGTTCAGGCAGCTGGGTGAATGTAGTGCACAGACAGCACAGCTGTCAGTGATTCCTTCCCTGACCTCTTCACCTAAATCACACCCCCTCTTGCAGGCCGAGAATTAACTAAAGACTCAACGAGAAAGGAGTGAGTGGCACAAAAATGATGACAGTGGTGGGTGTGGTGGCTCACACCTGTAATCCCAGCACTCGGGAAGCAGAGGCAGGAGGATTGAGTTCCCTGAGTTCAAGGCTTGCCTGGGCTACATAGTGAGCTCAGGGCCAGCCTGAACTACAAAGCAAGACCCTGTCTCAAAAAAAAAAAAAAAAAAAATGATGACAGTTAAGGATGACGGGTCACACAAAGCAATGAAAAACTGGAGGCAACATTCAGAAAATATCCGTTTCACATGAGTGCATTAAGTATGTCCACTGTAACACATGATGTGTAGAATTACAAAGATTCATATTTGTGGGCCGGAGATTTAGCTCAGTGGCTCCGGCACCTGCCTCACAAGCGCAAGGTCCTGAGTTCAATCCCCCAGTAACCACATACAATGCTGGGTATGGTGACTCACGCCTACCAGCAATCAATACCACATACCACAGTGCCCGGCATTGTGGCTCACGCCTATAATCCCAGCACTTAGGAGGCAGAGGCAGGAAGACTTATGAGTTCCAGGCTTTGCTGGGCTACATAGTGAGCTCAGGGCCAGCCTGAACTACAAAGCAAGACCCTGTCCCCCCAAAAAAAAAAATTCATATCTGTGCATTGTGTCTGTACTTCATTCAGGACTAAGTCTCTAGTTCATGTGTTTACACAGGTGTTTACCTCTCCAAAGTTACACAAATGGATATTTACAAATACTTGGTTATAATTTCTATTGTCATTTAAGTATTAACATAAGTAATATTTATTTATATTTAACCATGTATCAATACTATAATTCAGTATATCTGTCCTATGTTGCAACAGACATACTAAATGAATCTGTCTGGTTCACAATCTTAATGAGAGCTTATTTTTGGGATACAAGCACCCTAAAAAATAATGGTAGGGGGCCGGAGATTTAGCTCAGTGGTTCTGGCACCTGCCTTGCAAACATAAGGTCCTGAGTTTCATGAGGTAGCCACATACAATGCTGGGCGTGGTGACTCACGCCCATCAGCAATCAATACCACATACCACAGTGCTGGACGTGGTGGCTCAGGCCTGTAATACCAGCACTCGGGAGGCAGAGGCATGAGGATTGCTGAGTTCGAGGCTTGCCTGGGCTACATAGTGAGCTCAGGGCCAGCCTGAACTACAAAGCGAGCTGAACTACAAAACTAAAATAATAATAATAATAATAATAATGGTAGGGCTTCTTTATTAGTTCTTATTTTGGGGGAAATATGGTAGATGATAAGACATATATCCCACTACAATTAAGAATCACTAAAACAGTTATCATTTCTCATATTCATCTTGCTCAAACATAATAATAAGCACAAAGTAGGCTCTCAAATATCTCCATTAACAAACGTATTTTTGAACAATCATTACTTGGATCTATCCAGATTTAGTTCAACTTAGCAGATGCATGTTTCTGTGTCTTCACAGAGAATGCCAGCACAACTTCATCATCAACAGTATCTGAAAGAATGCTAACCACAGTTATTCAGTATAAAAATAATCACTAAAGAAGTTGTTAGACTGCTGAAAACAAAGAGGCACAGAAGAATTACATTACCAAAATAAGTAAGTATTGCCAGAGATGGTGGCAAACACATGCTATACCAGCACTTGGGAGGCTGAGTTAGGAGTGTCACACAAAGCCAAAGTAAATTCAAGGCCAGACTGAACAAAATAGGAGGACCTTGTCTTTAAAAAAAAAAAAAAAAAAAAAAAAAAAAACCTCTAAGTATTTAATTTCATCTTTATATTGCCTCCAGATCTCATTTCAACAGTTTCTACCCTGTCTAGTATACAGCCTACTGAATTGTATTTTATATTTATCTGTGCAACCAGAAAAGCTTTAGCACAAAGTGATAGAAAATGAAAACCTAGTTTCTAAGCCTGAAGCATTAACAGCTGCAAAGACTTCACTGAAAAGGAGGCTGACCCTTTGAAAAAGTCTTACAACTATATAATATTAATATTATATTCCAACTATATAATATTCCAGCTATATAATATTAATCATCCTCCAAGCTTTCCCCAAAAGTACTTGGGGATATTTAGTACTTATGACTGTACTGGGGAAAACTTTCAGGTATTAAAAAGAAGTGGTACTAAAATATCTAAAATATCAACATGGTCCCCAGACAAAGTGAAGATTTATGACAGTCTTCTAATTAATGGAATGGCACAGAACTGAGGGTCTAGAGGCTCATACTGCAGTTATTTATTCTCTAATTCCCGAGTACATAATTGAAAGAGACACAGAATAGGCAACTGGAAAAATGTCCTCATATACTCACTACTATTCTCTATAGACAATTCAAATAGGAAAGGCCCAGTAAAAGACTCAACCTATTTCCTTCTCCACAAAGGTAATAAACCAAAGCAACACTTTTTCCTAAGAAAATTTCTGAGATAAATGCCACTATTAGAGACCTGAAAAACTCCCAACTGAACTGGCCTGTTCGGCCTATTCAGAATGTACAAAGATCTTAAAGAATGACTGCGGTGACTTCAACTGCAGATACTGTCCCAGGTGGCATCTTTTTTAATTGAATTCTATATCGGTACATTTTATATAAAACTCACAATCACACTCAACATTGGGGAATTTGTACCAGTACATGACATAAGTTCATTCTCATTTTTAACCATTTCCCTACCCACCCCCAATCCCCCACCCCTTATAGACAGGCTATTTCTTTTTCTTTCCAAGTCATATTTATTCTTTCCCCTCATTACATTCCCCTACCACATTCCTTTTGAATATTTCCTATTTTACAAAATCTATCATACATTCTAGAACTCATGTACATCTACAGGTTCTCATACCAGAGAAAAGATACGGTATTTACGTATCTGTGATCTATTTATTTCACTTATTAGTTATTAGTGTGTCCACAGAGGGCATCTTTGCTGAAGCAAATCAGTAACTCCCTGAGAGCTGAGGTAGATGGAATTCTGTCGAATAGTTTTCAACAATAAACCTTCACAATCCTCCCTAGGGGTAAAGAGAATTTTCATTTTTAAAAAAGTACATTGGGGTGGGTATTTGGCTCAGTGGTTCTGGCACCTGCCTAGAAAATGCAAGATCGCAAATTCATATCACAATGCTGGGTGTGGTGACTCAGGCCCATCAACCATCAGTACCACACACCATAATGCCAGGCATGGTGGCTCATGCCTGTGATCCCAGCACTTGGGAAGCAGAGGCAGGAGGATTGCTGTGAGTTCAAGGCTTGCCTGGGCTACATAGTGAGCTCAAGGCCAACTTGAACTACAAAGCGAGACTTGTCTCAAAAACAAACAAAAGTGCATCTTATGTATAATCCTTTTGTTACATTTAAGTTCAAATACATATAGAGACTGTGAAAGTGCTGAGTAGCTAGAGGGGAGTGTGCCAGTCACTGTCCTTATCTCTCACTCTCTGGACCTGCACTTTGCACACTTTCCATTCTTGGCTCTGTCATGTTGGGACTGAGAAAAGGTATTTTCTGGCTGTAAATTTTGCCAATTGGAGAACAGGAGGGAAACTGGAAAGCCTAACAAAGGGAGAAAGATTTGCTCCTCGCTATTCCCCATTACTGATGTCAGAACTGTTTTGGGAACGGACTTGATGGCAGCCACTCATTGCTCCAGCTTCACTGTTTTTTCTGTTTTGGGTTTCTTAGCCTTCCCAGAACCAGTCTCACAGAGCCTTACAGGAGCTATCAACTACACAGTACTTTTCAGAGATCTAAGTTCCAGCCCCCCTCTAAACAACTCCTCGCAGAAATCTGAATCCCAGATCCATGGAGTTTATTATCATAGCTTCTATTTTCCAATAACCTTAACCTTATTCTCTTTGCTGCTCCACTCTTCCCTGTAGGTACCATCTCTGTGTTACTGCAGAGCGATGGCAAACACTGTGGAGGCCAGTGCCCAAGCTCAACCTAAAACCCACTCAGGTTTCACAAAGAGCCAACACTGCGATTACACCTGAATGTGTGGCTGCCAGGTGATGCAAGGGCTCCCTGTGCCCACTGCAGCACTCACGCCATAGGTACACCATCACTGCCTCAGACTTTCTTTTTCACTTCTCAAATATCTGTTAATCATTTCCTTCTGCTACTGTCTACAGGATGGGTTTTCCTAAACAAAATGTTCCATCAGTGAAGTGTAGCATAAGAAAAACATAATAAAATTACACAGCTAAATTCAATTACATCAGGCATGGTAGCACACACCTATAATCTCAGCACGGGGGGACGCAGGAAGATTACCCCAAATTCAAGGCAAGCTTACGCTACATAGCAAGACCCTGCCTCAAACATTAATTAATTCACCCCAGGCATGGTGCACACCTATAATCTCAGCACTCAGGAGGCAGACACAGGATGAGACAAGCTCAATATATCACAGTATTTTAGTATAAATACAACTATACTAGAGAAACAGACATTTACTCATAAAAAGTTACTTTTAGAAAAATGACTTTTCCTGATTACCTTATATCTCTCAATATGGGAACTTTATGTTAAATCTGATTGTATGAATATCATCATTCACATGCCTAACTCCAGAAAGTCTTTACAGAAAAGCACAGAATGAAATATAGCTAAAATCTTAATTCAAAGAAACTTTTCCTACAGACTTCCCAGCTATACTAAAGAAAGAAATTTCAAACCAGCCATGGTGGTGTACCCCTATAAAACCAGCTGAGACAGAAGGATAGCCACAAATTCAAGGCTAGCCTGTCCAATGTAAGTGAGTTCAAGGCCAGGCTGAACTACAGAGTGAGCCAGTCTCAAAAAAAACACAAAATGGCCTCACCTCCAAAAACATATTCCATCTTTTTTTTTTTTTTTTTTTGAGACAGGGTCTCACTTTGTAGTTCAGGCTGGCCCTGAACTCACCATGCAGCCCAGGCAAGCCTCAAACTCAGCAATCCTCCTGCTTTAGCCTCCAGAGTGCTATCATTACAGGTGTGAGCAACCACACCCAGCACTGGAGTACATAGTACCAGAGATAGAACTTGGGACCTTGAGCTTGCAAGGCGCATCCCAGAACCACTGAGCTAAATCCCCAGCCCCAATATATTCTTATCTGAGTTTAGCTTTCAAGGCAGATGCCAGAACCACTGAGCTAAATCCCCGGTCCCCATATATTCCATTCTTATCTGAGCTTAACTAGGAAGCCTCTTTCACCACCTTTTCGACCAACAGAGAGCTGTCAGACACTGAAATTCATAAAAATCTTAAAAACACAATTAACAAAAGTAAACTTCCCTAAAGTGCAGCTTTGATGTAATTTCTGAGTACGGTATACTTTGTCTCTTAAAAAAAGAGACAATCGGGCCGGAGGGTTAGCTCAGTGGTTCCGGCACCTGCCTCACAAGTGCAAGGTCCTGAGTTCGATCCCCGGTAACCACATACAATGTTGGGCATGGTAGCTCACACCCACCAGCAATCAATACACATACCACAGTGCCAGGCATGGTGGCTCATGCCTATAATCCCAGCACTCGGGAGGCAGAGACAGGAGGACTGCTGAGTTCTAGGCTTGCCTGGGCTGCATAGTGAGCTCAGAGCCAGCCTGAACTACAAAGCGAGACCCTGCCTCAAAAAAAAAGACAATCTTCCATCCCCGGTACCACCAAAAAAAAAAGAGAACAATCTACAACCAGTCCATTTCAGAGAAGAGAGATAAGCAAAAAGAAAAAGAGGTTCGTTCTAATAAAACTCTGAACAATTTTTTTTAAATTCCTTACCTTAGCAACTTTGTGGTTTGCTGCAGTCTCATGAGATGTGTTTTTTAAACCATCTTTGAGCTGTGTGATGAACAAATCATAACCCTCTGTACTAGAAATGTCTACCTTTTCTAAACACG
This sequence comes from Thryonomys swinderianus, assembly GCA_004025085.1. NCBI lineage: Eukaryota > Metazoa > Chordata > Mammalia > Rodentia > Thryonomyidae > Thryonomys > Thryonomys swinderianus. The sequence goes on along the minus strand of PVIC010038149.1, from coordinate 1,296 downwards.
CTGATAGCAGCTGCTGTGCCTAAATAAAAAGATGATCACAAAACAAAGTTAAATTTGGTTCCTTATTGAGATATTTTAATTTGCAAAGAGTATGACAGATACTATATAAAACTTACATTTTACTTTTTTATACAAATCAATCAAATAATGATTTCAAGGGCTGCCATAAAATTAAATGAGGGCTGGGATTTAGCTCAGTGGAACCACCCCTGCCTCACAACAAGTGCAAGGTCCTGAGTTCAATCCCCAGTATGCGGAAAAAAATAAATGAGATTATAAACAATGTAGGGTAGTACCACTCAGTAAAATTCCAATACACCAGGCATGGTGGCTCACGCCTGTAACCCCAGTACTTGAAAGGCAGAAGCAGAAGGATTGCTGAGTTCCAGGCTTGCCTGAGCTACATAGTGAGTTAAGGGCCAGCCTGAACTACAAAGCAAGACACTGTCTCAAAAAAAAAAAAAAAAAAAGTTCCAATACATAATAGTCATAATAAACCAAATTAAGGAGGAAAATTAGGAGGCCTGGTATGGTGGCAAACACCTGTAATACCAGCACCAAAGAGGCTGAGGCAGGAAGACGGCAGTAAGAGTTCAAGGACTAGCTAAACTACATTATGAGTAGTACATAGTAAGTTCAAAACCAGCCTGACTTCATAACAAGACCCTGTCTCAAAAACAAAAACAAAACAAAATTACCAAAAAAAAATGGAAAAACATTTTAAAATATATTGTGCTTAAAATTTACATAGACCTTTTCATATTCTAAAAGTGGGAAATACATGATACCAATTTTATTAACTAATCATATCAATTTGCCAATGCAAAACAATAATCAACTATAAGACCAAAATAATTTATCACTTTATTAGGGCTCACAACATTATAATCTTTCACATCCTACAACATAATTCAATCCCAATTACTTTAAAGAAAGCTTTCAAATTTCATCTTATGAACATCACCCAAACAAAAACCTAAGTTAGAACAGGCTTAGAGATGTGCACAGGTAATAACTCCCCAAGATGAATGTACTGTTTATATACAGCAAACAAGAACTTGTAATAATTTTTAAAACTAAGCAATGAAGCTAGCCATGGTGGTGCATGCCTGTAATCTGAGCACTTAGTAGGCAGAAGGATTGCCGTAAATTCACAGCCAGCCTGGAGTGAGATTTTTTTCTCAAAAACAAAAAGAAAAATAAAAAAAGCAACAAAAACCAAACACTATAGAAAAACACCTAACATGAAACTAAGAATTGTGCTTATTAAGAAACATGACACAGGGCCGGAGGGTT